>SNQJ01S0003090.1:117142-149038 GCA_010110895.2 Picea sitchensis
ATGGTAATGTTTATTTCTTAACCAAATTGTGGAGAAATGGATTACAATTCTCATGGAGCACCTCATGGGAATCTATATTTAATGAGGAGAGATCTCAATGGTTTCTAGGCATATGGAAAGCCAAACGCTTGAGAACCTCTGAATGTAACTGCAAGGGTATTGTTTTCACAACCCAACACAACCGAAAGGCCACTAACCCTTAGCTATCAATTTGCACTTAGTCACTTACTTTGCATATATTGATTAATTATATTCTTTAATAGGCATATCTTCCCACATTTTGTTAAATATTTTTCCATGTGCAACATAAGTAAGTTTCTCCACTTGGACATCTTTCTACAACCATCTAATATTATAAGCAAACTTTGTCTTACTAGTATCCTTTGCACCTCTTTGCAACTTGAAAACACAATAACACAACTACATTGGGTTGTGTTGCCTCTCCCTTCCCATATATAGATATCTCTCACCATGAAATGATCCCTTGATATCACGCTTGTCAATTCCTTACATGTAGGCTTTATAGTTCACTACTTCTATTTTGATCGTCCATGTTCAGAGGATCATTTCTTGTTTGGTTCCAAAAAAATGTTGCTGTATAAATTGTAAAAGGGACGTTTAAAAGAGAATTGTCTTCTAATACTCTGTTGGAACTTGACCAAGTTTTGAGGAAACATTGGTCGTGTTTGACCACTTTTGGGACTTCGACAGGCTGGACAAAGATGGAGCACCCAGGTGGAGCTGGGATCGCAGGATCTCACTTTTTTTGCGGGCTTGTGGACCAAGAAAAGGGATTTTAGGGTTTATGTAATGGGTTATGGGATGTCGGCCCATGGGTTTGCCCATGCTTAGGCCTCTTTTGTAAATGTATAAATAAGTAGCTAAGCGATGTAAGAAGCCTAGAAGTTTTGGCTGTGTGCACAACGATGTAAGCTAGATAGTGAGCTATGTGCACCATATGTTGCAAGAGTTACTAATTGGCTTAGTGCATGACTACTAGTGGCTATGTGCATGGTAGGTTGATTTTTTCTTAGTGCAAGAAGTTGTAAGTGCTTTGTGTTATAAAGGAGTTGGCTATGTGCCTTGACTTGATTTTGGGAAGGATGATCTAGTGGCTGCGCGCAGATATCCTGTCCTTCACGGAGTTTGGATTTGTGGCTGTGTGCACAGGAGAAGATGAATGTAAGAGATTGAAGTAGACTAATAAAGAAGAAGAAGAAGTTGGTGGATGTAGCCCCACACTGGGTTGAACCACGTATATCCTGTGTCCTGATGTGCTTTGTGCGATGTTGTTTATGTGGTTATTTTCTTAGTGATGTTGTTGTTATGTATAATGAATGCATCCGATGTTGTATATTAGTGCTTAATGATGTGAATGAATGCTAGATCTAAGCTAATGTTGTGTTCTAAGTGATTGGAAGTGTTAGAGATTGATTATTACTACGTTTCTCTGTAATAAGGGTTAATCTGTGATGTACATGAGAATCATAACCTAATGCATGTTGTTGGCTAAGTGCTATCAGAGATTTGTGTCCCATATTGGTTGTGGACACCTGATTCCTACAACCCCCCCTACCTCTACCTTGGGTGAGACTTCATCTGCTTCGAAGGTGTTGCTGAAAGGGTTGGTAGTTAGGGTTTTGTTGGTGCATTTTTGAAGCGTTGAACCTTGGGTCTGCCCCTGTGCCAACAAAATGGTTACATTGTTGGTACCTGAAAATGTGATTGCTGGGAATAGAAGAAAAGAGAAAGCTCTTTGCATAGATTTTTTGTTGTAGTGCACAGTATTCTACTTGACTTGCAAATCAGTTTGTGCTAAGAAAGGAACCCGATTTGAAGAAAAGAGGTAAGATCTTAAAGCTTTGTGCTCTGGTAAAGGTAAGATAAGTGGAAGTTTTTTCTTCGAAAGTATGAATCTAGGTATGTTTGATAGATTTTGTTCTAGCCTGAACATTAGGGCATAGTTAGAAGAAAGAGTTGATCTAAATAAATTTGATAGAAATAGAGAAAAATATGTTATTCCTATGCATATAAATAATTTTTGGACTAATAAGTGGATGTAGGAACCTAGAAAGTTTTTTTGCAGATTGTAGGTCCAACAATGTGATCCCAATGTGCAGTACAGGAAAGACTGGGGATCGTTTACAAGAAATAGATGATTGACACGGTGTTATAATTGTAGAAGATCAGGACATCTTGCTAAGGAATTCCCTGGTATAGGTCTTATTTTTCTTTGTTGTAAAACTATTGGTAATGAGATTGAGGATTGTCCAAGAATGATTGCTAAAGTTGAAAAGATGAACAAGAGACAAGAAAACTATAAATAAGGTTAAGAGACTGAGAACCATACAAAAAAAGAGTCAGAGACCATGTTAATACAGTTAAAAGCATAAATGGATGATCATAGAGACATCAGTTTACCGAAGATCCTGAAATAAAAACAATGCATGTTACAAGAATAGAAGACTATGACATAGACTGTGTATTGGATGAGGAAACACATGTGAATATTATGCCAGAAAGCACTTGGGAAATTTTGGGAAAGCCTGCTATGATACCTTCATTGGGAAGGATAGGCTTGTTTAAAGGAAAGATGATAACCCTATGTGGAAGAATTACTAATATACCTATGATTTCTCATGAAACATCAACAGAAGAGGATTTTGAAGTTATTAGGTTTGTTGAGAACAATGCCCCTTTTCCACTTTTACTAGGAAAGACTTGGATTGAGAAGGATCATATTAGAAGGCAAGTAGAGGAGGAAGCTACAGAAAATAAAAACCAAGAACTAAGGGATTTCATAGCTCGAAGGATAGATTGATTGATAGAAGAACGAGAAGTTGAGTCGAAGCAGCAAAATGAAAGAGAAGTGGCTGTCAACTTTGAAATAGCGCAAGAAGGGTTGAAGGACCTATCCATGCAAGAAGAAAGTATGTCCACCCAGGACCTAGTAAGCAAAGAGGTATTACCTTTGAACCCTTTGAAAGAACATCAGTCGTGTGAAGTTACCATGCTAAGAAAAGATAAGAATAAGAATGGAAAGAGGAATACAGAGACTCAGATCATAGGAAAGAAGGCAAGGAAGTTCAGTAAGAAGAAAGCCAAGTTAGAAAAATAATGGGAAATTCTAGAAAAGACTTCGCAGGAGGCAGATCTGCAGAACTTGAACTTCACCGCAATAACAAAACCACGCAGAATGGGACTTCGCAATGACGAAGATATATGACCGTTGGAGGTGCCCCGACCATTAGAATGACTCTCTAGAATGGCTAGAAACATAGTTATTTCCAGAAATACCGTTGTTGGACTGTTGGGACTGCGCCATAACGAATGGATTCGTATTGATTGAGGCATTCCTACCCGTTGGAGGAATCTGTTATGACGTTGCTTATTTAACCCATCAGATGCTGTGCCAGGACCAATTTTTTCAAACCGTGATATCCGAGCTAATAAATAAACCATTGTATTGCGCTATGATTTCTAGACCTCACCATCTGTTTTATTACCTTGCTTGTCCATTCACCTACCCGATTTATTTTATTACAAGTGTGAATGTCGGGCAGACATAGCTCGTTAGAGAAATCTGTGGAGGAGATACTTGTAGACCTCATGGCTAAGAGAGTCATGTGTGTAGGACTACAGACATTGTCAACTGGGGGCTTGCAAGCATCCCCCTCGACTGGACGTTGTTCTAGCTGAACCGCGACTGAGAAACGAAGCAAGCACCACGACGATCTAGCTAATGTGAAGCAGATCCTTTCGGTCTTGCCAGATTACATCCTGCCTCTGGCTGGCATGGTTAACCATGACAACATCCCACGAGATTTCGAGTACACATTGATTATTGCATACATCTCGAAGGGGATATGCATAGTTGGACCTCAGTTAGGACACATTCCATCTTTGAAGAACAACAACTTCAACCTCGGAGACAGGAAGAACTATGCGATTCTTGCACCGCATAGGTATTTGAGGAATACGACTAGGAAGAACCTGTGCATAGTCTCCCAACTGTGGATAAAGGAGCTCGTGCAATCAATGATCCCGAATGTAATGAAAATTCCCCACTTTGGCCGACACCAGGAGGCTAACGCTTGCATTAAACTCCTCCTATCATGCTATCATGGAGGGTATATTTGACTCGACAGGTGTTAGGCACACCACTGTGGATCCAATGCTGATCCACCTCATCATAGGATTGAGCATGCAGGGACTGGACCCTCACCAGTTCTACCCAGGGAAGACTTTCAATCGCTCCCTGGCACAACGTATAAAGGAAGACTATGGCAATGTAGAGAAGCGAAAGCGAGGCTACAAGGCAGCTTCCATCTAGGATGGCGTAGTGTTCCTATCTTGTCAGAAAGAACCATCTGACATAGGTCACTGGATTTGTAGTAGACCTCGCATGGAAGTGTGTATAAGGAATGCAAATGAACTGGGCGAGCTACCTTGTTAATGAGTTGGAGAAGGACTGTTGTGAAGCGCAAGATCAAGGATATGAGTTTCATTTTAGTTGTCTACCGATATTGATTGCATTTGTCGCTTGGCAAATGCTGGAAAGAGCATCCTTCCCAGAAGTCGAACCATTGGAGCCATTGGCTGCAAGGTTCTCCACCTTGTGGTATACAAATGATATGGCGAAGCAGTGGAAATCGAATGCGGTGTTCCATGCTTACTACCTACAAATGAAGCATGCTATTGAAGCATTCCCATGAATGACACCCAATACTTTGCATCAATACATCCTGCTAGTGAATTTTCACGTGGATCGACACTTTATCTACGTCACTGCGCACAGGGATGAAAGTAAGGAGGAGTTGCAGTCCTATTACAAGATGACCGATGAAGACATGGAGGAGATCACCAAATAATGGCCAACATATTTCCTTGTACTGGTGGAAGATGCAGAACTCTCCAACCCCGACATCATAGGCAGTCCATTGGTCACTCGGGTCAAGCATGATGGACATACTAGCGTGAAGAAAAAGAAGAAAAAGGAGGAAGTCCAAAACATAGAAACTAATGAGGAGGATAACGTATTAGAGGAAAGTAAGCCTGACTCACCCGCAGGAGGAGGAGGAGACGAAGTGAACCAAGAATAAGGAGGGGAAGAAGGAGAAAAGAAAGAAACATGTGATTTTACACCACCGAAGGATCCCCTCACAGAGGCCAAAGCATCGAAAAAAATGAAGGTTTCCCCACAGAAACCCTCAGCACGAAAGAAGACCCAAGCCAATAAGCCTCAATCGAAGAATGTGCTCACAGTGGATGATGTCGATCTCATCATCACAGCCATAGAAGATGCCTTAGAGGATATCCTGCAGAGACATGAAGAAAAACAAGAAACACTATATGACAGAATATAGAAGGAGCTCAAGGACATACACCAAGCTATCCATTTGATCCGTGCAGTACCTACTGCACCTTCTTCAATGGAAATTGTAGAATTGGGGGATGATCCCACCCAAATACAAAGATTAGAAGATGCAATAGAGGCTCGAGTTTGTATATTCCAAGAAGAAAAGGAGTAGGCTACATAAGCCATCTTAGAGAAACTTTGAGTTACGTAGTAGGAGAAAGAGGAAATCATGGCAATGTTTGAAGAGGACAAAGCGACGATGCAGAAAGAAAAAGACTAGCTGCTTGCATAGAAGACTATGGTAAAAGAGGTAGTGACTAAATCACTTTGCTCTGTGCTAGGCTTAGCACAGGAGGAACCAAAGTCAACTAAGATGCAAGTGGGGAAGCTCGCCAAATCCATTCAGTAGCTTCAAGAAAGGATAATGGAGTTAGAGCTCCAAGAAGTACCCAACACTCTGCCAGAAGTGAATGATCAGAGGGAAGAAGCTACCAGGAATGTAGTAGAAAGAATCAGGGCACTAGCCTTAGAATGTAAGTAATTAAGTAATCATAGTGCGCAAAACTATGAGCGCCTTGCAGAAGACCCGGAGCTGAGGAAACTAGAAGAATAGCTCCAGGAGGTGCAACAATATGCATCCACCATCCAGGCACAGATGAATCTCCTCACTACATTCGAGAGGATGAAAATATCACAGGAACAACGCACAGTCCAACACAAGTTATTTCCATCCAGAGTAGAGTCATGGAGGTTACATAAAGACTCCAACTAGTGTAGGATGAAGCCTGCACACATTTTTAAGAGATTGAAGGACAAGGCTCACAACTGTAACAATTGGTTATGATAGTGGAACAATGCCTGGAAGGGCCTATTACAGAACAAGTAATTCAGGAGTTTGTTGAGAAGGAGGCTCTGGTGAAGTAGCAAGTCGAGGCAACTCGAGCTAATATCGAGGCCTTCGAAGCAGTGTTTCCTAGATCTAAGTGACTCGRGACGAGTCACAGGTGACTGTTGAGGGCCTATTGGCCCTTGAATAAGTTTTTAGGAAACATTGGTCGTGTTTGAGAACTTTTGGGACTTCATCAGGTTGGATGAAGATGGAGCACCCAGGCGGAGCTAAGATCACAGGATCTCRCTTGTTTTGCGGGCTTGTGGACTGAGAAAAGGGATTTTAGGGTTTATGTAATGGGTTATGGGATGTCRTCCCATGGGTTTACCCATGCTTAGGCCTATTTTGTAAATGTATAAATAAGTAGCTAAGCGATGTATTAAGCCTAGAAGTTTTGGTTGTGTGCACAACGATGTGAGCTGGATAGTGGGATATGTGCACCATATGTTTTAAGAGTTACTAATTGGCTTATTGCATGACTACTAGTGTCTATGTGCATGGTAGGTTGATTTTGGCTTAGTGAAAGAAGTTGTAAGTGATTTGTGCTATTAATGAGTTGGCTTTATGCCTTGACCTGATTTTGGGAAGGAGGATCTGGTGGGTTGCACGCAGATCTCATGTCCTCCGCGGAGTTTGGCTCTATGGCTTTGTGCACAAGAGAATATGGATGTAAGATATTGAAGCAGACTAATACAGAAGAATAAGAAGTTGGTGGGCGTAGCCTCACACTGGGGTGAACCATGTATATCCTGTGTCCTGATGTGCTTTGTGCGATGTTGTTTATGTGGTTATTTGCTTAGTTCTTTTGTTGTTATGTATAATGAATGCATCTGATGTTGTATGTTAGTGCTTAATGATGTGAATGAATGCTAGATCTGAGCTTATATAGTTGAGTTAAAATAACCTTATAATTAGTATTCATTATGTCTATAATTATCATTGAATCATCAATATATTGATGATGATTATGATGTTTAATTTCCCCTAAGACCAATAAGGTTTATTATCTACAAATAAATGGAATCATACTACATATTTTGTATAATGTCAATTCTATGTTTGAACATGGTGGAAATGAAAATACCAGTATCATTATATTTTTGTAAGCAAGGAGGTCTTGAAGAGTAGTTAAGTTATGAAACTAGGTAAAGTTATGCCTTATATTATTAAGGGTATGACAAGTTAAAAGGAAATTATGCTCATCCTCAATCTTCTTTGTATCTCAAATTTTACAATTTTGTTCATACCAAAGTGGTTTTGTGTTATCCATGACCAATTTCACCATGGAAGTCATGAGCATTGGTCTTAATTTTGGCAATATTCATTTTGTTCTTTAATCACAAGATGTTGGAAAAATATTTTTGATCAACCAAATTAGTATTTATAAAGTCTTTGTAGTCTTTCAATTTACTCTTATTAATGATTCATTTTCATTCCAAGTCTTATTTTTAAACTTCACATGGATGTATATTTAATATTGTTAATATTACAAATTTGATTGTCTTTCTCTACACTCCAATGGTTAAGCCAAGCTTTAAAATCTCTAATCCAACCTCATGCTAGAAGCTATTGCTTATTGCTTATGCTAGCGTCTATTGCTATTGCTTATGATAGAAGCAATAACATGGAGACTATCTTTGCTCGACTTGAGAAATTTATGCTTATAGTTTAAATATCAAATCATTGCTTTAGAATCCATGAAAGTGCATCCAACTTCAATCAAGAGAATGGGGTAAGGAGTGTTGCATTTCATTGTAAAATTATAGATTATTTTTGTTTTTTTAGATTTACTCAATTTATTTGTCTCGTGAAAGATATTACAAGCCCAGACTTCACATTCATAAAGAATAATTGGGATAACTAAAGTGTTGAAAATAATAATTTTCTTATCTTAATCCCAAAGTTCAACATTTCTACATATTTTTTAGATCATAATATGATTTCCAACCACCAATAATTTTTTTCTCGACACCACGGTTCTAATTCAAATAGAAATTTAAATTGTTGAATAAGTATCGTTGACCAGGGAAAATGTCCCTTGTCAACTTCATAGATTCACTCGACGAAAGGGCCCAATTAGGCCTTCCTTCTTTGAAATGGAAAACCCTCTAGTTATGGCTTGATTAACACAATCTAGGGTATGAAAAATTAAGTGCATCTATCATACAATGCAAAGTGAAATATGAAATTCATCTAAGGAATATGAGTGGTAACTAAGACTAGTAATAAAATTGACAAGAAGGGGAAAAGTATACCACTTTTGTTAGAAATGAACCCATGCCAAACCTTCTCATCTTATTGACGAACCTGAAAAGACTTGACTACTAGGAACATTTCTTTGTCTTAAAACCAACAACCTAAAAGGAAACAAGTTAATAACACAACATAAGAGAGAATATCCTACTACTAAATGCAAGTGAATAACTAGAGACCCAAAACTCTTGAGAACATTATGCAAAATACTAAGAGAATCATTGTGTCGAACCTACCGACATATTATGCAAAGGTGGTCCTTGACTCCCTGCTCCAAATAAACTATGGTGTGTAGGTTGCCCGGCGGATTGCTAATGTGAGCCACCGAGTGAAGGGGACGAAGGAGGTATATGACCTCCTCCGTAAGGGAAAGCATTAAAAGGAGCAGGAGTGCCCCCCATATGACCTTGTAGAGGAGCGCTAGAGCTCCCTGCCCCCAGACCTAAAGTCTATAAAGTGGAGTAGGAAAGTATAGGACTTGTACCCGAACTAGGCATCTCGTATGAGAACGGAGGGCCGGTCGCACTTGGTGTGAAAGGGGTTGTGGCCGCCGCCAAAGACGGGATCAGAACATGGTGGCTTGGACCATTGATGGTGGATTTGGAGGTGAAAAATCTCCCGTGGTAACAACCATAGTGGGAATTGAAGAATTCCCAGAAGGAGTAACAACGTTTGTTTCCATTATTGTGTGCAACACTGTCTGGTGCTCGTAAAATTGAATTGGTACGATGAAAGGTGCCAAGAAATCAGTGGTTGGGGTTTCGACCAGGCCAAGAGCATTTTCTCCAAGGTCCAAAATGGTCAATTCCTCTGGATGTTGGTCGGACACAATTTCTTGTGACCCGATCGCTTCAAAATACCCTTGTTGGTCTAGCTTTCGCCTTAGTGGTGGAGGGGGTGGCTCCAGTGTAACTGGCGGCAGGACAAGAAGCCTTCGTGACCGACGGAGATCGTGATCCTCCACTATATGAGAAGATCAAAGACACTCTAGGGTAGTCTAAATGTTCAAAAGTAACACACACTAAAAAAGTCCCTATAAGATAAGACAGGAAAACACTAAATTACTTGGAAGAATAGTTACAACAACCAACACTAGAGCAACTTACCGGTGCAAGTGCAACTCGAAAACGGAAGCACCCTCTGGGTATACTTTGCAAAGAATGGACCGATGTCTGTCCTAGGTACTGCGGTATACCCCCACAGTCACATGTGTATGTCCCTAAAAAAGATAGGCAACTAGGTTGCCAGCGCGTGAACAATCACCAGGCGGGTACAGTCGAAAGTCAGGTAAACCACAATGAGCAGGGTATCGAGCCCGAAACCTGTCAAGGGTATCGAAAGAAAGTGGTCTAGAAGACAACTGAGGACCTCGAACGGATTCGAGACCCACGAAGCCCCGTGGCAAATGCAATCGATGGAATCCCAAAACAAGCCCTCTATATGTGTTCTCCACTACGATTGGTCCAGCTTTGGAGGGGTTATCTCCGCTACCTTTCCGCATGCGACCTCGTGTTTATCCCCTGTGTTAGAGGGGGGTCCCGAATGAATTTCATGATACTGGACTTAGACACTCCCTAACTCAGAGTCCAATGTTTGATTGTAATGGCCTTGAAGAGTTTCCTCTCCAACCTAATCCAAGGCCCTAATCCTGAACTAGTTGGTTAACCCTACAAACATAAAAGTCTAATAAATTTTAGATTTAGCATTAATTTTATGGCTTTGTCTTATGTCAAGGGGTATGATAGTGAAACTGATGATGTGTAAAAGATGAAAGAAAAAATGAATAAAAAGCTGGAAACAAAAACTTTCACTTAATGCAAAATTTCAACAACTTTTCAAAATATATATATTTTTTAATTTTCTAAGATTTTGGACAGCAAACTCAAAAGGAATTTCACTCGACTACGAGCTACTTATGATCTAAGTAAACTGCAAAAACTTATGAAATAAAAGACTTTTCCCTGGCTAATAATGCAGAATCACACTCTTAACCAAACAAGAAAATGAAAGAGATTTTTTTTTTTATTCAAATGTTGATAAAGCAAAAAAAAAGGGAAAATACCAACAAGTAAAAAAAACAAGAAAAACAATTCTGGCCTAAATCGCAGATCGCAAAGAATTACTTCAAGAAATCACACACTAGCAACTTAAAAAATGACTCTCACACTTGTCTAAAAACCGTAAACACATCTTTTTTATGATAACTTTTAAATGAGAAAAAGAAAGCTAAGGGTAAGATTAGTCCTAAGCTACTGACTACTATGACAGAGATTCAAACACCTGAGAGGTATAATTCTCATCAAGGGAAAGGATGACTACCTTACCCTCAACAAAAACTATCCTGCACAAGCACACCACTGATAATCCAACAGCAAGCATGTGAACGCGAGCTGTATAGAGACAGAGGGTGTGTACACGTGGGTTGACCTTGTACAGGCCGCATGTATCTCTAAACTCTAAGAAAAAATAGAAACATACAATCCAAACTAGGAAGAGACCACTGATATTGATAACCAGGATCCCTTGAAGGCTTGGACACTCTTTTTAACAAAAAAAGAAAACAATGTAAGGAAAATTTTTGTAAAACAAACCAATCTAAGACAAGACTGCAAACAACCAAGACTTAGAAAGAATACCAGAAAACCCTTGAGAATGTCTGATTCTGACAGGGAAGAGGATGACTGCCTCCAAAATTTTTTGGACTCTACACGCTACTGCTACTTATTCAGCTAGCATTCACACGCGGGCTGTAAGAGAGTAGGGCGTGGGTACACGTGTGCAGACCTTATGCAGGCCGCGTGTACCTTTGTGGGTATCGAAAAAACACAGTCAAGCAAACAACAGAGACATCCAGTATAGGAAACCAGACTCTCTGCTAGCTCAGACTTTACAAAAATAAAAAAAAAATAGGCAAGAAAACCAGTCTTTTTTTAAAACTACCCAAAAAATAAAATTCTAGGAACCCTAGAGACTTCCCCAGTACGGTCGCCAATTCTGTTTTGAGGGAAATCTCCTTACGGACTATCAAATAGGGTTATACTTTGCATGCAGATATGACCAAGAGAAAATCTACTTTCTACCTTCATCCCCAGACTTAAATCCCATTTCTTTTCAGTAAATACATGGACAGATCAACCTACCTTGTTCCAGGCATTCGATGTCGATCCTCTTTCACACTTGATCACTTGTTCACAGTTCTCCTTCCAAAGCTGACCTACATATAAGACAAGAAACAACTACACATGCATATTACCTATAGACTAATGGGTTAGATATTCAAACATGTACTTAACGAACTATGAATAACTCATGAATTGGGATGAGAAAAGCATTTTCTTTATTACTTTGAATGAGTCAACTAACAAAAAGTCGAGATCGGCCACTGCTCCGCGAACCTGATCCTGGGCTCCTCTTCAACTGTCCTCCAACTTCTTTGCTTTGTATCTCTTCTGGCACAAGGATGGCTAAAGGCTTGGGACAATGGGAATATGAAAATGGGTAGAGTTTCTTTGCTATATTTTTCCTTCTCCAAATGGGACCCCTAGCCCTTCTTTTATAGGCTAGAAGAAGCTAGGTATTTGAACAAACCCTCGGCCATGCATGGCCGAGAGTTTCAGTTAACTCACCCAGAGCTGTGTGTTCCGTCGGCAACTTTCCTTTTTTCATGATTTTGTCGGTCCACGCGGGTTGGTTTAGGTCAGCTAGCATGTACATGCATGCAGTAATGGACTAGGGTGCGTGGGCTCTTATAAAAGAGGTTTTTTAAAGATTTGTTCAACAGTGCTTTGGCAAAGAAGGGATCTGAGATGGCCTGATGCCAAGTAAGCATGTATGGTGTAATTTAGGGTTATAACACAAATTATTCCTGTGGAAGAATATGTACAACCTGAGGATGAAAGATGGAGACTTGGTGACAGAGCATCTAAATGCCTTCAACACTAACATGGTAAGTCAACTATCATCTGTTGATATTAAGATTTATGATGAAGATAAGTGTATTAGTTTATTGTTCTCTTTACCAAACTTGTGGGATATTTTGGTTTTGACCATAGGTAGTAATACAACTACTTTAAGTTTGAATGATGTGGTCTCCATCTTGTTGTTGGAGGAGATGAGGCGGAAGAACATGGAAGGACAAAGCCTAGATGTCGTATTTTCAAAAGGACACTTCCATGAAATAAATAGATCTAAGTCCTCAAGTGGGAGATCTAAATCTAAGGAAAGATATAAATATCCCAAAAAAATTGTAAAGGTATGATAGAGATGTGGAAAAGAAGGGCACTACATGAAGCAATGTAGATCCAAAAGTTTTGAGAGAGGGAAGGGATTTGATGATGCTCCTCCTACATAAGAAAAAATATTTTCAGATGAAGGAGGGGATATGTACTTGGCTTCTTCAAGCACACATGCAAATCATGAGGCATGGTCATTTGACTTAGGTGCATCCTCTTATATCACTCCTCACAAGGAGTGGTTTTGAAAATATGAAAGGTATGATGGAGGTGTTGTTTTCCTAGGTTATGACTCGAAAACCAAAATCATAGGACAAGGAAAAGTCAAGTTGATGCTTATGGATGGAAGGATTAGAACACTCCCTGGTGTTTTGAACATCCCAGGATTGGCTAGAAATTTGATTTCTATAAGAAAAATGGGCGATGTAGGGTTAAAAATAATGTTTGAGAAATAAACCTGGAGGATGGCTCGAGGGGAAATGGTGTTTTTGAATTCAATTCGGTTTGGAACTTAGTATAAGCTGCAATGAAGCAATATTAGTAATGGTTGCAAAAATTCTCTTGTTCTTGATATTGGAGATGAAGAATAAAAACTCCTATAGTCTCTAGAGAAAATACTATGTTGTAGCATCAAATACTGAGGCATATCGGACAGAAGGACCTTCAAGTACTACAGGGTAAAGGTATGGTTGAAGGAATGTCTAACGACTCTCTGTATTTTGATTTCTATGAAAATTGTGTATATGGGAAGCAAGATCAGGTAAGATTCCCCTCTAGTGCAATGAGGGCAGAGGGAATTTTATAGTTGGTGCATAATGATGTGTTTGGACCTGTGTTGGTTCCATGACTTGGAAAATTGGTGTATGATGTCTCATTTATAGATTAAATCTCAAGGAATACATGGAATTATTTCCTAAAGAAAAAATTTGAATTCTTTGACATCTTTAAACAGTTTAAGGATCTTGTGGAGAATCAAACAAAGAAAATAATTAAGGTGATGAGGACAGATAATGGTGGATAATTATATGGAAATGAATTCAAAGAATTATGTAAGAAATGTAGTATATCAAGGTAGAATACTACTCCATATACACCTTAGAATATTGGAGTTTCAGAAAGGATTAAAAAGACGATGATGGAAAAACCAAGGTGCATGCTTAGTGGTGTCAGGTTAGGACAAGAATTTTGGGCAGAGGCAGTGGGTACTGCATGTTACCTGATCAATCAACCACCCTCATCAACATTGGATGACAAGACTCCACATGAGGTATGGACTGGTAAGAAAACCTATCTAACGGATATAGGGGTATTTTCCTGTGATTCTTATGTTCATGTTCCAAAGGAAAATAAGAGTAAGCTAAAGCTAGATAAAAAGGTTGAAAAGTGTACCATTATTAGGTATAAATATGGTATGAAAGGTTATAATATTTGGAACCAAGAAACTGATAAGGTAGTGTATAGTCGAGATGTGGTATTTAGAGAAATGAAAGACGTGGTCAAATAGGAAGTCCTACCAAGGAAGGAAGAACCAAAGAAAATAGAGTTTGAGTTAAAGGATAATGAATTAGACTCTACAAAAGAACAAGAATCAAAGGAAGAATATCCTCATACTCCAGTATTAAGGAGATTAGTTTGGGAAAGAAGGAAACCAGAAAGGTATACTCCACATTATTTTTGTTCAAATTTTTCTTTGTTTATTATTGATGATGATCCTCTAATTGTTAGGGAGGTAGTGGATTCAGAGGATGGAAAACTCTGGAAAAATGCCATGGTTGAAGAAATGGAAGCTTTGGAAAAGAATGAGGCTTGGGATCTAGTGGAGTTTCCAACTGGAATAAATCCCATTGGTAGAAAATGGATGTTTAGGAAGAAGTTTATTGCAGAAGGAAAAGTGGAGAAATGCAAAGCTCGGTTAGTAGCAAAGGATTATTCCCGGGTAGAGGGAATTGACTTTGGTGATATTTTTTCTCTTGTTTCCAAGTTAACTTCAATTAGATTTATTTTACCTGTTTCTTTTGCTTTTGATTTTGAAGTAGAACGTATGGATGTGGAGACAACATTCCTACATGGGGATATGGAAGAAGAAATCTACATGAAGGAACCAAAAGGATTTTTTGTGAAGGGAAATAAAGAGATAGTATGCAAGATGAAAAAATACATGTACGGGTTAAAGCAATCACCAAGGACGTGGTATCGAAAATTTGATACTTATATGCTTGGACTTGGCTTCACAAGGAGAAAAGTGGATCAATGTGTGTATTTCAAATTAATTGGTGATCATCTTATTTATTTGGTATTGTATGTGGATGATATGTTGTTGATAGGAAGCAACAAGGAGATTATCCAGGAAGTGAAAAATCAATTGTCCTCTAAATTTGACATGAAAGATCTTGGTGCTGCAAATTTCATTTTGGGCATGGAAATTAAAAGAGATCGAACTAACAAGAAAATCTAGTTAAATCAGAGGAAATATGTTGAGACAATATTGCATAGGTTTAATATGCAAGAATGTAAACCAATTATGGTTCCTATTCCTGTGGGTGTAAATTTATTTGTGGATCAATTTCCGAAGACACAAGAAGAGGAAGAGGACATGTCCTATGTTCCATATGCTAGTGTAGTTGGAAGTTTGATGTATGCATTGTCTTGTACTAGATCGTACATTGCACATGTAGTGGGATTTTTGAGCAAGTATATGTCAAAACTAGGGAAGGAGCATTGAACATCAATAAAAATGGTTTTTAGGTATTTGCGTGGAACTACTAGTTATGGATTGTTCTACCAAGGAATACCGGGATTGGAAAGAGTGTTGGACATACATGGCTTTGTTGATCCATAGTGGGTTGGAGATTTGTATCGCAAAAGATATACAAGTGGGTATGTGTTTAACCTCTTTAGAGGAGAAATCAGTTGGATGAGCCAAAGACAATCTGTAGTGGAAATATTAACTACAAAGGTTGAATACATGGCAATCACTCATGCAAGAAAGGAAGTAGTATGGTTACATATATTGTGTTTAGGTATTGGGTTGGTAAAACAAGCCATGAGGATATATTGTGACAGTTATAGTGCAATATTCCTGGTGAAGAACCTGAATTATCATTCAAAGAAAAATCACATTTATGTTCAGTATCACTTTGTTACATATACAGTTGAAGAAAAGAAGGTGTTTTTAGGAAGGTGGAAACTTTGAAGAATGTTGCAGATTCATTAACAAAATATATGAGCACGGAGAAGTTATCTTGGTATAGACGATATATGGGCATCATTGTTACCCTGGATTGTTGACTATGTAACCTTGTAACTACTTGTATGAAAAGAAAACCACAAGTGGGAGAATGTTAGGTATGCTTTATATTATTTTCATGACTAGATTGAGTATATGTGTTACACGGGGTGTGAAAGGGGGTCACAAGAAAACAAAATTGGCATTTTTTACATCTGCTTTTAGCGGTTTTTCGGCACATGGTTTTCGTTGATGGTTTTCTAATTCCGGTTACGAAATTAGGGTTTTTGACTAATCTGGTTCAATGGATTAGGGGTTTCCTATGTCATGGGATCCTATATATATTGTATTCTAAACAATGAATATATATGATTAATAAAAGACTAGAGGTGAGGCTCTAAATAGGTTGTTGGTTTTCCTGGTTTAGGTTTCCAGGGTAAAATATATGTGTAATGTGTGTGTGTTCCATTGTACCTTTTTTTTTTATTAAGAATCTATTTGCAATATTTTATTTTACAAGGTCAAAATCTACAAGTTGGGCCATAATTTGGAGGGTTCACCATACCAAACACAGGAAGTTCTAATTGGGCTCTTTTGTCAGGTGAACTTGCAATGTTGACAATGGGACATTTTCCTATGTCAACATAGCACCTTGTTGGGTTCTTTATAATCCCAACACAAATTCCATGTTGATATCTTCCCATGGTGTTTATAGTACTAGCAATGGATTCTACTATGAAATATTATAATTCTTCCCCTTTGCATGCTAGCCAATTTCACAAATTTCCATCCATTTCTTCACGTCTTTGGAAATTCCTAGCCATTGGTAGTTCTCTTCGACCAATGATTGGGTTTTGACCATGAAAAAATTTCCACTCAATATGCCATTATGTAGCTCCCAAATGAGATTCTCCCTCATTTACCCTCTTGGAACGAACAATTCTTGATTTTTAGAAACAAATCCTTCTTGGATGAAGTATTCTAATAATGGAGTATGATATTCACTCCATGGCTTCTTGTTAGTTTTCTATTCTTCAAAAAAATTAGCAACATCCTGATACAAATTCTTCATCTCCTCCAACCTGACAATCTCCATTGTCATGGTAGTCAGCAATTCTTTCCTTCTTCTTACAACATCATCAACTTTGTTTGAATCTCCCAATCTATGCTTCAACTCAAATGAGTAGCTCTATGAACTCAACCAATTTCATGTGCTACTAATTTAACTTTTCTTGGCTATTAAACTATTGCAACACTTGATGGTTGGTGTAAAGGACAAATTCCTTGGGCAACAAGCAATGCCCCCACTTCTTTAATGCCTAAATGTTGGTGTAAAACTATTGATCATACATTGAATACTTATTTTATACAATATTCAACTTTTCATTGAAGAATGAGATTGTCTTACCCTCTTCGGTAAGCATTTCTCCAATCATTGTTATGTTAGCATCACAATCCACTTGGAACACTTTTCCAAAATTTGGTAAAGACAACACTATCTTTTCAATTTCCTTCTTCTTCAATAATTCAAAGCCTCTTTGGATCATGACATTACATTGAAACTCTCATGTCTTCATGCATGTTGTGTAAATGGTGCACATATCCCACTAAAACATTGAATGCATATTTGGTAGAAATATGCCAAATTGTGAAAGCTTCTTAACTCTAATATAATTTTCGGTATAGGCCACTCCATAATGGTTCTTACCTTATTAAGATCCATCTTCAATATATTTTTAGATATCAAGAATCCTAAGTACACAAGTTCTTCACTCATAAAATAACACTTCTAAATTTAGGAGAAAAGTCTTCTACTTCAACCACTCCAAAACATGCTTCAAATTAGAGTTTATATTCCTTGGAAAAATGAAAAATAAACATATTTACCACTTCTCTTCCTTCAACAACTCCTTAATTGTGTACATCATCACTCTACTAACACTATTGTAACAATTTTTATTGTTGTTGTCCCATTTGTATTCTTTCATCGCTAGCGACCTAAACTTGTTTTCACCATTCTCCAACAAGGATTTGTTCTTCACTCCATCAAGAATAACCTTACTGTCAAATTTCCAAGGCCTTCCCAAAAAGATACGATAGATGTCTAGTCGCATAACATCACAAAGAACTTGATCATGGTAATTCCAGCATGGAAAATTACTAAAAAAATAATCTCAAACAGTTGCATGATGTCTCTTTGCAACCAAGAGACTCAATATGCATTTGGGTGTGGGGTGAATTTCAAATTCAACCTATGAATAACCTTTATAGACACTAAATTTATTGTGCTACCTCCATATCCAATAAGTGAACAACASTTACCTCAAATATTGAATTTAGTCTTGAAAATTGTCATCCATTTCTCTAGCACTTCCTCTTAAAGTTGGCACTCTAGCTTCAACAACACTCTCTAGAATATGAGGTTCCCTCCATGCTTTTGTTGAACCTCATCATTGTTGTCTCCAACCAATGATCTATCGACACACTCTGGTCATTAAGCTATATGGGCTCCATGTTTTTTTCCTTTTGTTAGTGTTCAGTTTTTCCATGCCCTTGTGCTCTACACTTGAAGCATGCTCCACCAAATTTTCCTCCTCTTCCTTTAGGAGTTCCTTGGCCTTTAGGGGCTTCATAATTTCTTCCAGGTCTATTATAAATTCTTCAAAACTTCTCTTGAACTTTCAAGGAAAACTAATATGCCTCTATCACTCACTAAATTCTCACCATGCTCATCTTAAACTAGATAACATACCAAAGGCCATTGTTGTTCCTACCAACAACATCATCACCTTCATTAGTTTGCCTAGATATACTAGACAACCAATATAATTCTTCAATGTATTTTGTCACATTAATCTCCTTATGACTTAGGTTTTGCAGTGACTTGAACATGATTAAAGAGTAATCGATCAACAAATATTCACCCTTTATCCAGGAACCATCATGTCCAAAGCTCTAATTTTAACTTTTCCCTTCCTCTACCTTTCCATTTTCACATTGTTCTAGGTCCAAAGGTATGCATCCCCTTTCAAAATGGTGCATGCAATCTTTACTCTTGTGGGATATTCAATTTTTTCAAATTAAAGGGACTTTTCCATGTCCCAAATCTAGTGAATGAGTTCTTATGGGTTTAAACTTCCTGAGTAGGTAGGGGTTTCCATCTAATATCTACCTCTCAAATTTGTTAATACTCTTATAAGCCTTTCATCTAACGCTTTGGCCTCTTTAACTTCTTCTTGCGGAACTTCAGTGTCCCACACACATCACAAATATCAACTACAACAACTCTTCTTTGAGTTTCTTCCATGGCATCCATCCTCATTGACATGGCCCCCAACATCTAGGTAATTTCTTTTTTATCTCCTCTATGTTGTATTCTACCCCACGCCAATATCCCTACTCCCCTTTTCTCTACCATCTTATTGTACTCTTGTGAAATTATTCGTTTGACAAATCTTATCGAATGATTTCTTTATGTTAGAACTATTTTCTTTCCACAACAATTCTACCCAACATATTCTCTATGTTAGAAAAATTATTCACACTCACATGTATGGATCACAACTTGCTTTAAAACCAAACTAGTGCAGTGCATGTAATATTCCAATCACTGATTTTTAGTATTCTTTGGGTTCTACTCAATGCTAAAGGTTTCCCCACTAATTGTTGAAGTGTTTTACTTGTTTGATATTTCATATTATGGATTTAAGAAGTCTGTATGCAATTATCAAGCCATAATATATAAATCATATCTCCTAAAATTCTCAATATTCAGTGAGACTGCTACCCAAAAATGACTATTGTAATTAATTATTAAAATAACAAAAATTACAATGAAACTTCAGCAACCATAAATGACAAGGAAATAAGGAACCTGGTGTATAAATTTGAGAATGGTCTCCTTCAGATCTAAGTTTAGATATATAACACCAATATTATTGACTTAGCCACAGGTCTGTATAATGCATGTGTTGTTCTAAACTCTCCTCAAGATGAAGTATATAGGTGTAGTGGTGAGAATATGAGACATGAAAATCCCTTTCATTTAATACAATAGTCAACAATTTGTGTAGGATCCCTCTCTAAAGCAAATCAACCAACAAGTAATTTAGTTCATCCAACTTGCAAATATGTTGCCCAGGTTAAAGGAAATTGTGCTCAGGTTGGAGTAACTCAGCAAACCTACGTTTCCTTTGATTGTTCCTTGAAAGGAGTGACCCCTTTCCTCTGGAAATCATACACATCACTCTCAAATCAAGGTAGATGCGCTCAACACATAAAATCTAATCTCAGTTAATGATGAAGCTCTAGAAGATGACTGTCAGCAAGAATAACTTGTCTTATACTCTATCCCAAGTATAGAATATGTTCCCAGCCTCTCAGGAATGCGCCCAGAATGAAGGAAAAATGGCCTCCAAGGAAAAATCGGCCTCCACACTTCCAAACTCTGCTACTAAAGGATGGAAGCACAATATGGATGAAGCACAATGAGAAATCTGCAACGATATCTCCCTTAACTAACTAGGTTGTATAGTTGCAACACCGAAACCAGTAGATGAACAAGGGTTTCCAAAACCCTAAACTCTTTCCTTAAGAGCTCTCCAAAATCTATTTTCCAAATGAGTGAATGAAAGAATATCCTAGACTCCTCCTATTCCATTTTATTTTATACTTCCAACTTGAGCTTTTATTTCCTTCTCTTATGAATGGGGGATAATAACCCCACTTGAATTTTTTTTCGTTCTTCATGTTCCCTTGATTACTTCCACCCTAGCCCACGGGAACACAATTATGCTAGCGAAATTATCTGTTATAGAGATTAGGAAGATGGGGACATTACAACACATGTGTCCATGCAACCTATAGGGATACAATTTAATTATAAGACCACACATCAATTTAAAATGGAAGCACACACAAACTTAAGGCCAACACACAATGTGGAAAACAAGCCAGCTTAAATAATGTATTAATTAACTATCAAACATTTATAAGCAAGTCACGACGCCTCTTCACTATTTCAAAATCAATGTTGAATGCTTCTGCCAAAATATTAAAACTACCCACCGGTTTGAGTCTCAACAAGGATAACCAAACCAAAAAAAAATACTAGCACTTCATTGCTTCATCTTTCTCCTTCAATGAGCTCCCGGAGTTCTCCTATGCCCCCCTTATATATATTCTTCTCTCACACCTCCTTCTTCTATTTGTGAATCAAACAGTTGACAGAGAGCTACCCTTTTCCTCATGCTCCCTCCTTTTTTTCCATGCACCATTAAAATTTCAATGACCCGCTAACCATGATAAAAAGTTTATTCCATTATCACATGTTTTTTTATTTACGGGCTAAATGGGTTTCTTTAGTCCACCTTCAAGTATCCTTATTCTTGAACAATCTCATGCTTTAACCGTTGGCTCAAAAGTTTTTCACTATATATGGGGAAAGAATTGGATGGGAGGCACATCGCACCCTAAGAAACCCTCTGACATTAGGTTGCAATGTGAAGGTAATCGATCTTATATAGATCCACGATGTGCATCCCCCTCTTAGACACCCACAGACAATGGTGCTAACTTGTCAACCTTGTCATCTCTTCATTGATGTGGAACAAGGTTGCTATAAACACTATGAAGGGGTTTGTGAATGAGTGGGAAGCTACTCCTAAATCAAATTTACTATGTTTATATAATGTTCCATAATTTAACTTGTTATAATCAATTCATTTATAACATAATTTTCTAGGATTCAATTTATTGTTATAAGTCATTTTTAAAATGATTTGTTGGTAAAGTTGTTTATAAACCTAATTAATTCTTATAAAAATAAGATAATTAATGAATGATTTATCCTTTTTATCACTTTAGATTTAACTCTTTTTTATTACCTTCACTAAAATAAAACAATCCAATCTTTGTTGAGATTTATTACTAACAATGTTTAATGAAATTTACCATCAAAATCTATTAAAATTGTAAATTCTCACTTAAAAGTTCAAACTTAAAAACCCAAATGACTTTGAAATTCTTTTATATTTAAAAGAATTTTGATTATATTATTATTAATTTATGTTAATAATTTTCAAAAGTTGTTAATATTATATTATTTTTAATTTTGGTTCTTTATTATTATTTGATCTCAAGAGGCAATTTATTATTTTTATTAATATTTGAGTTTTATTTTTAACGGTCACTTCCATTTTTACCGCTTTAAATTCAAACCTCCACTAGCTTCAACCATGATAGCTTTAAGTGTCCCTGATAATGGGTGGAGTGTCCACTCAAAACTTGGAACTTTTCAAAACTTCATACACAAAATATATCCAAAAAATTCTCTAACATTATGACTAACCATGAAAACCTACTTACGCAAACTTTGAAATTTCTTAACATTATGATTAACCATAAAAACCTACTTACTCAAAATTTGAAACTTTGAAATTTCATAAAACACAATTTTATGATAAATTTCCATGGAATATTATAACTTTCCATTACTAGCATAAATGTTGGTTAGTCATGAGATTATTCATTATATAAATAATGATAATTATTTCAAATTTTGCAATACATAATGATAGTTAAGCTTTTTTGTTTATGGTTTTAATGGTGTTGTATTTCATGTGAAATAGTGTGATGATGTTATGTTAAATGAAATTTCATAATAGTTTTATGTTGTGCTTGGGATGCTTTTGTATTTACAGTAAAAATAAACAAAAACACATATAACACATAATATTTAAATAGCTTGCAAAAACAAAAATAAAACTTCAAAACCTTATCTAATTTTTTTTTTAACATTAAACCTACATACTTAAAATATGACTAACTTACTTAAAATATGATTAACTGAAAACCTACTCACTTAAACTAAAACTATGACTTAAAAACCTAATTACGAGCATGCACGATTCTTCTTATATAAACACAAATAAAACCTAACATGCCCAATTTAGATTGTAAACGTTGCTCGTCGATAGGAGACGCGCTTGCCCCAGTTTGGTGGTTGTGTTGTTCTCTGTTCATTGCTTCCACTCCCACCTCTTCGGAATTGGCGCTTGATTTTTGTTGCAGACGAAGCTACTTCCCTACTATCACCTGCCCATTTGGTAAGTTGCGTTGTTTCTTTTCATGTTATTTTCTATGAAATTGGAAGCACTCAGAACATCCTAATCCTAAGAAGGTAATATTCAATTGGAGCCTCCTTCTAGTTGCAGCTGTAAAACAAAGGAAGTTGGTGCTTCCAATGAAAGTAATTCTTAACGACATATAAGAAAATGCATTTCGTGGTTTTCTCCCATTTTGGGTTTCCACGTAAAAACACCGGTGTACTGTGTATGTATATGATTGTTCATTTGTTCATTGTTTATTTACTCTACAACTATTGGATGATAATGCTACATTGATATAACACTTGCATTTTATGGTTAAAATGTTCCAATTTCTCTATTACTGATTCACCCCCCCTCTCAGTAATCCAACATAAGTAAACCATAAAAAAGAAATAAAAGAGTTATACTATCATTTTAATTGAATGAAAAAATAAAGATAAACTTGGGTAATCGAAGTATCGTGACTTTGTTCTCTAGCCATGGAAGATAGGTACCAGAAGATGATTCAAATCTTCATGATTGAGGGTTGAAATCAATCCATGATTATTTTCAAGTTGCCACTTGATTGTTTATTGTGAAAACCTTAGCAACATAAAATAGCATGTATCTGAGAGTATTTGAATGATGTCAAATGAAACACTGACTGCCCCAGACAGAGGGAGAGGAAATGTCTTCTGTTTCCATTGAGAGTCAGTTCTCATTTTTTTGTTCTGGCTTACTCTCTCTCCATTGTATTGAATGTACACTTTGCCAACTCTGATTTGACTATCCATTAATTTGTTTACACCAAAGGAGCTTCAAATTTTCCAACACCAAAGGAGGTTGTCTTTAGCTCTATTCTAATTGTAAACCTTTGACTTCTGAAATTAGCTCTTGTTAATTCTAAAAACTTCTATGTCTCAGTTATGGCAAGTAACATGTAATTGAATTTAAGTTCTTGACAGCTCATAACATGAATTTTGCATTTTTTTGTTGCTAATCAATTTCCTGATCTAGTTGAATATTGAAGGATTATTTACACTGATCCTCTATCAAGTAAATTGAATCCATATTTTGATGGTCTAGTCATTGCTAAGAAGCAAAATGAATGAGCTTTTAACTAACTTCTGTTGGCATTGAGATATACTCAAAATCTGTGTTAAACGTTTCCTGGTATCATAAAACCTCCAAATAATGTTGTTAAGTTTTTGTAGTTCTCTTAGGTTTCCTCTCTCTATAAATATGTATTTCTGATGATTGCCTTCAAATCCAGTATGTAGACAAAGCCAAACTGGAAAATAAATGGAAGAATATATTACATTCTTCATGTAATTATTTTCAATTAAAATATTTCTGATAGTTGTTTCTCTTCCAGCCAAATGAGGGGCAGGCATTCAATTCACATGGAGTTATTGTTAATCTTAAATATTTGAAGGTAGAAAATACAAAGGCATGATGAATATATTACATTCTTCATGTAATTCATTTCAACCTCCAGCCAAATGAGGGGCAGGCGTTCAATTCACATGCAGTTATTGTTAATTGTAAAGATTTGAAGGGAGAAAATACAAAGGCATGATGAATACAAAGGGAAAACTATGTATTGTGATAATGAAATGTTATAATGTGATAAGTTTAGATGTACACATTTGGGTACTTGCATATGTTGTCATTGTGATGTCAATGTCAATTTTTCCATAAAATGTCATGGGTATAGTTATAATTCAACGAGTTTTATAACTACAAAATGATTTTCATTTTCTATAAAGGTCAAAGTGAAGTCCTATAACACATAAGTGAAGTCCCATAGCCTTATCACCACACAAATTTAGAATGCATTTACTATGACTTTAAATTTTTTATGGATCTAAAAGGAATAGCCCTAGAGATTGCCCATCCATGTTCTTAGTCTAGTTTTTTTAAGTATATGGTTAAAAGGAATGGAGTAAGTTAATTAGTAGACAAATTCAATCTATTTTCCATTAAAATTTGTCTTAAATTCGGTAGGAATTTTGTCAAGTTATAGTTCCCCTTGATCAATAAGAACTTTGACCATGAAAATTGCCTTCTAGAGTTTTGGCTTACTTTAAGACCCAAATTGTTGGAAATTTTGGAAAAGTGAGTAAATCAAGATGGAGATTTGTCGAGCTGAAATAAAAAATAAAAGAAATCATTGGAAAGGTTAAGTTTGTCCACTTATTAACTCACCCCAAAAGGAATCCCATTATATCAAAACAACAAGAGTAATGTTCTAGTTTCACATCTTCATATAAAATTAAGAAACAAGATTACTTCCCTTGGTGTTCATTATAGCAATGTGCATTCTAAGTATTAAATATCCTTATCTTAACATCTACACCCTTTTTGACACAATTTGAACTTGAGAGCACTATAGTCACTACACATTATCTGAGTTCCATTCTTTTTGCTACTAAAATCACAAGGAGACCATATGGGGAGTTACTTGGTGTGATGACTGTATGCTCCAGCAATTCCTACAACCACTTCACCTCATTTACTCTAATATGGATTGCCTTTATAGTCATATGGTAAAGGATACTACTGCGGTGGTTGTATCTTATTTTCCACATTCCTCTTTAGTGGCATACATTTTGGATTGAAGAACATTTCTATATGTTAACAAAAGATCTTCCAATTGGTGCTTCTATTGTTGCATACATGCTTCCAGGGATGCCATCACTCCCATCGATTCGATGTGTTTCTAATTTTGTGTCAAGAAGAGTAGTAAATAGTGCTTTCTTGCGTCAATCAATCCCTTAGCTTGGTGTGCATTCATGATGAGACTTTTTCATGCTTTCCTTTTTTTCCCTTCCACATTCTATTTTCCCACTTCTTTACTCCTTTTCTTTTCCCCCTTCTATACCTCCCCTTCTTCCCATTTCCTTCATCCCTTCTTTTTTTCCCTTTCTGGGTTACTATACTTAGCCATATTTTAGTTCCCAGGTTCACGGGTTGTCTCATTTCCATTTCCATTCACTTACTCATACACAAGTCCATTTCAACACTTAGATTTTATTTCCTCAATTTCGCAGGTTCGTGGGTTCAAACATTTGCTCTCCTTTTTCCGTGACCCTCACTTTGCACTTCAACTTCTGTGATCTACACTTTGACCATAACTTAACCTTTAACCTTGTCACGGGTGTTAGGCTCCAAAGTATTCCATTTTTCATGCACACGAGTCGAACCGACCATTCTTCACACTTAGTATATTTTTTGGTTATCTCTACAACCGCGGGTTCGCGAAAAATATTGTAGCGGAATTATCTCACACCCATCCCCACCATTTTATTGTTTTTCCCAATACTAATTAAGTACTGTTTAAAAGCTAACAATTGTTGTGCATGCCCCGAAAATATCGTCATTAATGACAAAAGGCTTGAGGAATTTTTCATTAAATTCTCATTTAATCTTCATTTTCCAAGGGATTAAAATATCATTAGCTTTCCAAAAAGTTTTATTTGAGACCATTATCCAGTTGAACAAATAGTTCTGCCAACTTAATGGTAGCATCAGCTCGACAGTAGTTCTGTGGCTATACTCTAAATATTTTTGGCTGCGAAGATCAAAACTTCCAATGGTCGAGAGCATATTGGTATTATTCCTCCCCTCCTACTGCACAAAAAGAAGGGAACACAATTTGGACATCTGGAATTGCTCGCGCTGGTTGTGTTCTAGAGTTTTTTGATTATAAGGATATCGTTGCATGGGGTGTGGACAAGTACATCCTGAATCAAAGAATCATACAGCTTCAGGGACATTCTCCAATTTCTCTTTCACCTCAAGTCTTTCGCAAGATGTTAAAGCTGGCAGAGCTGACCCTTACTTTCAAAGGTGAAGAATGCAGAGAATTGTTAATGAAACATAACAATGGGCTTGACCTCCTACAGGAGTATTTGGAGGATATTGCATCTGTCCCAACAGACATAACCAAAATCCGGGTTGAATCTCTAAAGAATCCCTATCAAGAAATTACATGGCTATTCACGAGAGTGACAGGTTAGGAGAACATTGCTTCTATATCTCGGATGATTTTATATGTTATGTATTTCACAGTCAAAGAACATACTATTTTTTATTGGGAAAAGTTCATTTCTATCGAAATATTTTCTCAATTGTCACATTACAAAAAAGATAGAAAATTATTTATGGCCTCTTATTTGATATTTGTTATCGTGTGTTGTTGCCAATTCCCAAACTTGACCATCAGTAAAAGGGTAAATTGTGAAGCAGATCTCGTTACCTTTGGTATCAGGCATTGTGGAGGCATAAAACCCCTCTATTTTTCTATGAAGTGTATAATGACTTTGTTTCAGTCTTCAAAAAACTTTTATTGGGCGAAAACACTCCCAGGATATTTGTTGAAGCTACCAAAGTTTTAGAGAAAAAGGGGACAATAGAGAAAATGGAGAATCATAATATCATAAGGATATTTTCCTCAAAAGAAAATCCTTCTTTCCTTCCTTATTATGTACCTGATAAATTATTTATTACAGAGGTAGCGAGGCAATATAATTTATGGCTTCACTTTTTCCATGAAAAAAGGAAAAAGCATTTTATTCCTCTTCCATGGAAGATTGGAGACTTGGTCTTTAGAAAGATAAATAAAATTGATGAATTTTCAAATCATTTTAACAATGTAAGCTTGAAGTATGTTGAAAGGATCAAAGGTTTTGATCCAAACGAAATCTTTGTTGGACGTATGCTATCAGTAAGTTTTAGTAACTCTTTCATTCAAACTATCTTGAGAAAATAAGAAGAAGTCAACAACCAAAGTACTCATGTATATAACGTTGGCAATTTAGAGACATTACTTAGCAGTGATGATCTTTACTGGGAAAAAGGAAAAAGTCCCAGTGAAAGAAGTGTTCAATCTCCAGTTATCACTCCAAAGAATACTACATCTAAGAGCAAAGCTCTAGCGGCCCACCCAATTAAAAAGACTATCAACAATAGTCCCAGTGGAAGGGGAGACCATAATCCTCCCTATGGAAACGTTGATATTTCACACAAGTTTCTCGTGACAAAGAAGAGAAAAACCCCAGTGCAAGAGGAAGAAAATAATATTTTTGGAAAATGATATCCAAAGTTTTTCCTTGTAAGATATGGAACTATAAGTAGACATTGAAAAAATATTTCCTGCAATAGAACAAGAGGATCATGTTGCTCAACAAGATTCTTGATTGGAAGTTATTGGAATGAAACCTTTAGTGAGGAAGAATCCTTCACTTTTGAGAGCGTTGTTTTTTACAGAGAATCTAAAAAGTTGATTGTAGAAAGAATTGACCAAAAAAATAAGAAAGGAAAAGCTCGCTCAGAGGTCGACCTCAAGAATATGCGACCACCCCAGATTTCCAAAATTCATAGGGCAACTGGGGATGCACTTGACGACCCTATTGATGGTTTAGAGGATGAGAATTCCAGCTTAAAAGAAAATATCAAAGAATTGGATACTGCCTTGATGCCTCTTCCCATCTTGGCTAGTCCTTTAACAATGATAAAACCAACTACACATGTTATCAAGTTAAAGGGATCATCAAGTTTGCTTACAACAGTTCGAAATTATGTTGAGAAAAATATTAAAAATAGAATGTCATTGATAATAGAGGCCTAGGAGGTATCTAAAAATATTGTTTCTTTTGGTTCAAGAGCACATGCATTTCATGAGTATCTCCAAGCTGATTTTAAGAATAAAGAAGGATTTTACATAGATGTTGTTTTACCATTTGGGATAAAGGTCTCAAATATGACATAATTAAAGAGGAGAGAAGAAGATCTGCCTTCTCCTTCTCGGATCAAACAGTTGAATGCTTGTTGGAAAGAAAATATCAAGAATTTGAGAAACATTGTTCAAGCATGCAATGAAGCTATAGTGAAAAGAGAAGAATTATTTAGAAGACTCACGGAAATAGATTTAGAAGGAAGCACTGGCCAGGTGCAAGATCCCAAATTAATATTTAATTCAATGTTTATGACAAGACAACAATTTGATGAACATGTGGAGACACTAAAGGGATTATCGGCTGAGAAATTTAATGGCATAATTGAATATGGTGAAGAAGAGATAGATAATTGACTTATAAATTATTCTATGAAAAATCAAGATATTGAGGAATCGATCCAGGGTATTTCTCGTGACCTAAGAGATTTAGAAGGTGAATTGTTTAATATCAAAATTAGGCATGAGATAAATGGTGTGCCAATGAGGAATTACATTCAGCATTGGTTTAAGAGGGAAATCGATAAGTTATCTAAAGAGGGCCAAGAAACAACAGTTGAGACAATTCCTGTAACTGTCAACGAGGAAAATAAAAGGACAACAACAGGCAAGTGAAAAAAGAGAGATATCATCATAGTAAGTTTATGTTGATCACATTTTGATTTCCTTATCAGTTTTTCATTCAATTATTTTGATTCTTTGATTATAAAGGTTTAACCTAAATCTGATAATTTCCTTTTGTCTTCCTTCTAGGTCTTGCTACTCTTCCTCCGCCCACCTTCCTCTCTTCAAACTCTATTTCTTATTTAGATTTACTTTTATGGTCCATGGGAGCCCTAATCTCATTCCTTTGAAAAAATGAATTTTAATTTCAAAGAATTGTATATGATCGCTATATGAGGTTAGAAGAGGTTGGTTCCCACAAGAGACAAGTATATGATCGGTACATGGTTGTTTGGTTCAGAGTTAGAATTGACATGGTTTTCATACATTTTGAGAGAGATGTATACATACAACATGCATTGCTACATTTTAGGAGACATGGTTTGAGTGGGTGTCTTGATAGTTTGGAGAGGTTATAAGCATTAAGGGAGAGTCCTTGCACAATTCTAGGATCGATAGAACTTTTCTTGGCGACATGCATGAACTTCCTATTTTTAGTAGTTAGGGCTCGAGGCCCCAGATTAAGATTCCGAGCGCATATTGTTGATCCTTGAGACATTCAGAGTCTTTTGGATCTTTTTTGAGATGATTTCGTAATGTTTACTATTTTTAGCAGGTTGAGCACCAGACATTGTGTGTCAATTATGATTGCAGATTTGGATCCCTTGCGAAAAAATGAGATCAATGATTATAAAGTCAAAGGTATTTGGACAAATTTCTATTTTTAGAAGTGTCTATTTTAGACAGTGACATGTGGCAGTGTTCTCCTAGTCTTCCTAGATGATGTGGACAGTTTCCTAAAATTTAGGAGCTGGATTCTATTTTTAGAAATTTCTATATTTAGCAGGTACGGTCATCATCCATGCAGTGCCAAGTGGCACCCTTAGAGGGTAACATGTGGCAGATATACATAGTGATGTGGAATCCACCTAAGCACGGGTCACATTTTCCCATGACATGAGCATTTAATAATTAATTAAATTGAGCTAAAGGGGGGTGTATAACTGGGTCCCATTTCCCAATATATTACTCCTCACACTCACCTATCCACTTTCCATGCATCACTTCCACAAAATTTTCCCCTAGTTGAGTTTAAACCGTAAATTCCTAAAAATTAGGAGATTCCCTAAAATTTAGGGTGAATTTGACTTGGCCATAACTCACCCATACTTGAGTCAAACTGAACATGTAGTCATGCGTTGGGTGGATAATTTTGTCTTTCATCTACCACTCCTACTATAGTTAACTTAGGCGCATGTTTCATTAACTCATCCTCTTGTCCTATCTCCTTAAGTGCACCCTCTTCTCTCTCTCACATGTGGGCGCATTTTTGAGCTAACTCTTACTCATCTCTTACATGTCATAGTTACTTGGACTCATGGATATTCTTGGCCACTTCCATTCATCCATGTGCTTCATATAGTCATTCTTGTCACACTTATCCTCATCATTCACTCAGTTTCATCTCCAAGTGTGCCTTCCTAACTTTTAGGGCACATTCCTTCTCTCCATGCACATTAAACCTCTCATAGCTCACTCGCATGTGCCACTTGAGACCTAGTATTAAGCATGCTACTTCACGTGTGCACCCATATTAGCTTCTCCACTCTAGTATACAAGATGTATTCACTTTATCTCATCCACATGTGTGCATTCCTATGTTTTAGGGTGCAATTCTCCTCCTTTTTTTGCATTAACTCCATGCATCTTCACTCCACACTTAGACTTGAAATCACACTTTGATTTTCCCTCTCCACATGCTTTCCATCATGTGATTAGCTTCTATTCTTGATTACCCATGCGTCCTTTCCATTTCCCTTGGGATATGCACCCTCTTCATGCTATATATTGGATGCTTCACAAAGGTTCTTGGTCAGTTCTTTGCAGCAACAACATAGTGTCTCTCTCATTCTTCTCTCTCTCTTTCTCTAGTCTAGTGTCTCTTCTCTTAGAAAAGTAGTCATTGCACCAGTTGTAAGCTTTCGAAATGTGGTGCAATCAACTCTCTTGTAAGCTTGATCAATAAAGAAGTGTGTGTTTTGTCTTCAAACCTCTCTTCTTGGCGGTATCATGGTAAATTTTGTTAAATTATGAGCTTGATTTCTTATGCAGATTAATTCTTATATTTTCTTCAACACTTTGATTCCAAATTAATACACTTCAACAATACCAAATCATAATTGAATAGCAATAGCTATGTAGATAAGTAAGCATGCACATCAACAACACATATACCTTGGGGAAACCCTGTACAAGGAGAAAAACCCCAGCAAATGATATTGCTTTATTGCATTAATAATGTAAGATCACTTACAAATATCCACCATGAATGTTCTTCTCTTAAAGAGCTTGCCAAGATGACTCTGACCTCACAAAGACCTAAGAGACCTTGCTGAAATACACCTCTGATATGATGCCTCTATTGTTGATATACAACACTGATATGTTG
>SNQJ01S0003090.1:217054-229030 GCA_010110895.2 Picea sitchensis
GGCCATGTGTTGTTGTCGGATTTGACGTTATATAAGCACGTGATTGCGGGGCCATCAAAGGTGGTTTGGATCCACACCACTTTTGAGCCCACAATTCACCACCCTCCTCCATGTATCTCTTTCATTATACCATGGTTTCAATTGCAGGACCGCTTAATAATTTTATCATTTGAGCATGTTTCATCCCCACAATGAAGCGTGGTCGTCGATCTAGTCGCGATCTGCGATATCAGAGAGACCTGATATTGCTGCCACGCACCACTCTTGGATGGAACTTGATTATTGATTAAAATATCAACGACTCTCATTTACTTCGAGAGTTCGGGCTTCGATTTGTTTTCTTATTCCTCCTCGTGCAATCCTCTGAAGTGTCGAATTCATGAAGTGAGAGATCTGGTGATGTGTGGCCTCTTGATTTTGACAGCCGAGATTCACTTCAGGAGTTTGGGCTTTGGGCCTTTTTCTTCTGCTTGTTTACATAATCCTTTGAAGTGAGAGATCTTCCTCCACGTGTCTTCTTATTTTGGACGATCGAGATTTACTTTGAGAGTTCAGGATTTCAGGTGATACTGTTGCAAAGATCGACGACTCTTGTTGATTTGAGACCAATGGTCCACATCTACTTTGGGAGTTCAGGCTTCAAGATTTTTCTCCTTCTTTCTCGCGCAATTCTCTGAAGTGCCGAATTCCTGAAGTGAGAGATCTGGAGATGCATGGCCTCTTGATTTGGACAACCGAGATTCACTTTGGGAGTTCGAGCTTCAAGAGTTTTCTCCTACTTGCTTGTGAAAATATCCGAAGTGACAAATTATTGAAGTGTGAGATCTTTCAACGCATGTCCTCAGCCTTCAATGGTTCATATTTATTTCTGGACTTCGAGATACTTGACTAGTCGTTAATCCTTGCGTGAATTTTAAACTCTAATTGTTTAAGAGCCGCTAATCTGAACTGTATACGGGATATCCATCTTTGAAACATGAACATGTCTCATGTTTGTATTTTGAGCCCGAAATGGGTTACTTTTAAATGTTGAACTTAGACACTTCCTCTATAGACCACGAACTTGGATGACCTGCTTCCCTTGAAAACTATATGTGATAACATTTGGCTCCATAGGGGATGTCATGCTCCCTGTGAGCTTCCAAGAACAAGTAGTTCCAGTGCCTTAGTTGTTGGGCTATGGAGTCGAGCTCAAATACATTTCATTGAAGACAACAGGCTGATATGTACACTACTTTACTTACAAAAAGAAAATAAACATACATGTTCCAGAAGGAGCTTGTTTATGTACAATCCTAGACTAATTGATTTTTTACAATGTGCTAGGTGAAATAAAAATTCCACCATAGCCACCCAGACTGTTTGGTAATATAATTCCTCCTTTCACTCCAAATTATCCACAAAAGGTAAGGGAAGTATGACAACATAATGAAAATATTTTTTGGAACACTGACAATACCCTCAAATGATGATAAGATGAATAATTTTGAAGGCTCCAATGCTCTTGGAGAACTCAACTCCATATATAACCCTACAAGGTCATAAAATTTATAATAAGGCACACTAAACTGGTAAGAAATTATCTCCTTCATTGCATCATTGCTTACTTGTTGTTTGATGTTTTCAGCATGTACAGGTGGGTAAAGGATTGATGCAAGTTGGCTAATCCCAGATGATATTTTCTCATTTACCAGTGCTGAACATGAGATGAGTTGCACATTTATCTCTTCCTTTTATCCTTCATGGCCGTCCCAATGATCAAGTTCATAATTATCATACACATGAACCATGCTACGAGGCTCCAAAGAAGCCATGGAAAAAATCTACTCTTCATCATCTCTGTTGGGATATTCATCAAAAATGGGCTGCTCTTGGTCAGTATTTGGAATAACTTCTTCATCATAAGCAGGGATGCCAAAAACATTTGTTTCAAGAACAAGAATATCCTCTACATTTTCTTCATAAGAGAAACAAACAAAATATGCCTTTAATTCTTAAAAGCTAGGAAAAAACAAAGAGGAATCTTCCCTAGTTTCTTTAACTAGCTTATCATTTATCTCAACTTCACATTCAAGAGAAATATCTATTGATGTATACACTTGCTCTTTGACATCAGAATATTTAAAAGAGACATGTTGATATTCATGAAAATTTAAAACAACAAATACATATGATATGATGCCATATGCTTCTATGTTATTTCTATCATAATGAATATCATTAAACACATCTTGATCTTCATGGAAAATGATTTCTACCATAATAATTGCTTCATCACAAATCTGGTTTTCGTGACCAGTAGAATATTTATGAAGAAAAGAAAACTCATCACAATAGTTTTCATAAAGATACTTAGCTGAAAAATACTCTTTACAAAACAAATTGAAAGTTGCATGAAAACCTGTCAAAGAGTTGATGCTTGCAATGGGAAGAGATCGACACCAATCACGAGCAATCCCTTCTAATGAATACCTGGAAATATTAATATTAACATCTTCATGCACGATATGAAGTTGATGAATAAAATCATGAAAATACAACAAATGTTCAGTTGGTTCCTCCAACTCTTCTCCTTGAAATTTAGGAAGGCTACTTTCCCATTTATCTCTACTAGGCACTCGGTTAGGAAAACCAACTATCTTTGAAAAATCACAGAAAGCATACCTCTGAGCTAAAATCTTTTCCATTTCAAACCAGTGGATTTGCCAATAGATTTTCGAACAATGGAGTCACCATGGTGAAATATGAGCAATCATAAAAATGTGTCCAACTTCAGTTCACCATCTAAAATTGGATCTATTTGTTGTCGTTCTCCCAGGGAAGATATCTTCACTTCCGTCCCCAACAGCGGTGCCATGAATGTTAGTAATGAGAATCACCCTCCGAATGCAAGAGGATAAGCCCAATACCCATCAAAATAAAAGGTAAATTGGATTAAAAGGTTGGAGTAGGTGGATCAGTAAGACTGCAGAGAGAGGAAAAGATGACAAAGGTAGTTGCAGATCAGTTCGGGACCATAGGCCTACGGAGTCATAAGTATCATGACTAATGAAGGCATTTAAAATGCCTATTGGACAGATAATTTATGTGGTGATGAGGAGAAGGAAGAAAAAATGTTTTTGATTGATAAACGATGAAACATGTGCAAGATGACAACAGATCCTCTACCACCTCAGGAATCCATAGATCAAAGATGCTACTTCCAGAAAAGAAGAAAAAAAGAAAATGTCTGATGAACCATGAAATATGGGCATGATGACAACAACTCCTCTATCACCTCAGGAATCCATCGATCAGAGAGATTACATCCAGACGAGAAAAACAAAAAATGTTTGATGAACCATGAAATATGGGCAAGATGACAACAAATCCACTACCACCTCAGGAATCCATAGATTAGAGAGATTACATACATACAAGAAAAACATGGTAGCATGTAAACTAAGGAGAAAAACCAATAAAAACAACTCAAAGGAATATTCAATAACAAAATATCTACAATCCAGGCCCTCAGGATTACAACTAAAAAATACAGAGCCCTGCTCCTAAAACTCTCTCAGCTCTCCAGCCTCTGAAAAACACCCGACCTTTACAAAAAATTAAACTGATATATTTATAATTAGATCAGTTCACAACTTACGGAAGTGTGACCTAACCATCTCATTCAAGGCTTTCGTCTGCACATCCTTCTGTCAGACTCTGTGTGTGTTCTCCTGTCAGACGAAAGCTCAAACCAGTATGGGTCTGCAAGAAGAAACCATCTATCATGGTACCTCGAGCTTAAAACTCTGTCTCCTCAGCCATAGCTTCCATGCCTTCTATTTATGGACTGATATGAGGTTTCAGCTACCAGTCCCTTTCCATTAACTAAATCCTCCTCAGGATCGGAGCAGGACTTAAATCCTAGGGGGCGGTCATGTGTTGTTGTTGTATTTGACGTTATATAAGAACGTGATTGCGGGGTCGTCAAAGGCGGTTTGGATCAACACCTCATTTGAGCCCGCAATTCACCACCCTCTGCCATGTAGCTCTTTCATTATACCATGGTTTCAATTGCATGATCGCTCAAGAATTTTATCATTCGAGCATGTTTCATCCCCGTAATTAATTTATTGATTTGGTCGTGTTATGAATCTCAGAGAACCCTGCTTTTTCTGCCATGCACCGCTCTTGGATGGACCTTGATTCTTGCTGCAAAGATCAATGACTCTCATTTACTTCGAGAGTTCGGGCTTCGGGCCCTTTTCTTCTGCCTGCTTGTGCAATCCTCCGAAGTGTCGAATTCCTGAAGTGAGAGATCTGGTGATGCATGGCCTCTTGATTTGGACAACCGAGATTCACTTTAGAAGTTCGAGCTTCAGGCCTTTTTCTTTTGTTTGTTCGCGCAATCCTCCAAAGTGCGAGACTTGCTTCCACATGTCTTCTTGTTTTAGACGACCGATATTTACTTTGGGAGTTCGATCTTTCAGGTGATACTGCTTCAAAGATCGATGAATCTTGTTGATTTGAGATCAATGGTACACAACTACTTCGGAAGTTTTCTCCTTCTTTCTCACACAATTCTCTGAAGTGTCGAATTCCTGAAGTGAGAGATCTAGTGAGGCATGGATTCTTGATTTGGACGACCGGTATTCACTTCGGGAGTTCGAGCTTCGAGATTTTTCTCCTGCTTGCTTGCGCAATTCTCCAAAGTGTCGAATTCCCAAAGTGTGAGATCTGTCCACACGTGTCCTCATCCATCAATGGCTCAGATTTACTTTGTGAGTTCGAGACGCTTGAATAGTCGTTAATCCTTGCGTGACTTTTAAACTCTGATTGTCTGAGAGCCGCTAATATGAACTGTATATGGGATCTCTGCCGTTGAAACATGAAACAGTCTGATGTTTGTATTTCGAGCCCGAAATGAGTTTATTTTGAATGTTGCGCTTGGACACTTCTTGTGCAAACCACAGAATTGGACGACCTATTTCCCTTGACAACTATATGTGATAATACTAGGGACAGCTGAAAATTTGAAATTTAGTTTAGCATTTTTTTAAAATACATGACTTTGCCTCATGGTGATCAGCCCTAGTTAGAAATTGGATTGAATAATAAACGAAGCTATTTGCATCAGCTATATAATCCTGTAATAACAAAAATCGAGACTAGGGAGGAATTGCAAAGATCTTAGCAGACATTGGTCTAAGAAGAAGAAAGAGAAATCCTCTGAAGATAGAGGAGAGAGGAAAGACAAGAGTGAAGAAACAAAAGACGAGCTCAAAGAGCACAAGAACAAGGTAGGAATTGAAGATGGACAAATGCTAGGGACCTATCACCAGAAGTAAAATCAAGCAAATGCATATTCTAGGAAGTGAAAAACATATTCGTAAAATAACTCTATACATGGCAGGAAGAAATGAAGAAAGGCATGAAGAACCACGAAGAGAACCTCATGAAGAAAGACAAAGAGGCAGAAGAGGTTGTGGAAGAAATCAATAAGGGTGAAGATTTGGAAATAGGAGAAGAATAAGAGATGTCCCCCTCGATCTTCTATGTGAGCAACATGACCTCCCTATTCTCCCTAAGGGTACTCTAAAAGAATTTTCCGGAGAGGGAATAATTGATGCCAAAAGACACCTTGATTTATTCCTAGATGTTTGTGATTTTCAGCGTGTTGAACATGATGATGTGATGGTAAGGTTGTTTCTTCAAACCTTATTGGGTCAATCTTATGAATGGTACACAACATTACCCACTAGATCAATTGGTTCATTCGATGATCTTGAAGCCATGTTTCTAACAATGTTTGTCATCCCAGTCGTGTATCATACTCTTCTCACTAATTTCACCCAGATTGGTTTAAAGAAGAATGAGTGAATATGAGAATTCAATATCAGATTTAATAAAACTCTAAATAAGATTCTTGTAATACCCTTGTTTCCCCCGGATTGTAAATATAACTATCAACTGCTCAACTGCTAAAAGACTATGGGCAGATTGAACTTGTGTGGATGTTGGAATTGATGAACCTTTATACATATATATATATATTATTTACAATCCGGGGGAAACAAGGGTATTACAAGAATCTTATTTAGAGTTTTATTAAATCTGATATTGAATTCTCGTATTCACTCATTCTTCTTTAAACCAATCTATATATTGTTACTAAATAAAATGGAAAGTGTTGCATAATTGTTGAAGGGGTTTGCCAACGTAGATCATGATGCATAAGAGAGATGGTGAAGGGAACAAGCAATGGTTGAGATGACCCCCACTAGACCAATACTTTACTGGATTTAAATTATTTAGACCTAGAACAGTCCGCTGACCCAGAAAAATAAATTACCAGTTAGGTTGGTAATTGGGAAGTCCTCCTCAAGAGTCAATGAGGAGATGGGAAGAGTACCCATCTGAAAAATCCCTGACCTGACCCATGAAATTGGGATTTTCCCCATGAAATATTGCTAAAGAAGGAAAGAAAAGAAGAAAATTCATGGGCAAAAAAGGAGGAAACAAAAGGGGGAATGGGTCGGATGACCATTTGGAAAAGAAGGGAGCATGTGGAACTCTCTACTTCTGAAGAGAACTAAACAAAAAAATTTCTCTAGGTGTAAGAATTTGTTGGAAGTGTTTTCAGTCCAAGCTGATAAATGAGGTTGCAGAGAAGATGAGAGACTGAGGAAGAACTCGTTGCAAGCCCCCTTTCTTGGTGGAGAGAAAACCAATTTTCCAAGTTCCCGTGGGAGGAGGAGAGTGGCCTCCATCCCCGACTGTCGCTGAACAAGAAGGAAGATTCTCTTAGAGCATCATGATTTAGCTAAGGGGTGGCCAATAGTTAATTCGTCTAGGATTTTTTGTGCCTATGGTTGGGTGGAAAAGGGAACCCCTCTCGACAGTTTCTTCACTATCTTGTTTCTTGATAAGTATTATTATACCCTATGTACTAGAATTGAAATGAGTGGTTGGATGCATGTGTCTATGACTAAAATTTTCATTATATGATTAATATTAGAAATGCTTATTATTCTTCTGTGAACCCCTCCATTTGAATGGTTTTTTTTTTCCTCTTCTTAGCAGCAGGAGAACTATTAGCCATGGGTCTTCAAATGAATTTAGAAGTTTATGATTTCTGTGTTGGTTGGAAAATCCTTAAGGGAATTTTCCCAAGGATTGATTTTGTAATGTAAGAGTTGGGGCAGACTTCGCTAGAACGCTTCAGTCTTATTTATTGACCCCTCGAATTTACCTTCATAGGTTACTAAACTCAAGATGTGTGGAGGGAGGGTGCCTCCTTCAAACCATTCGTTTGTGTGACCAAGGGCTCATGCCCATGACCCTAACCAAATAGTGGCTAAGAGTTGAGCGTGCAGCCCCAGAACTTGTCAAGGAATCCATATGACCAGGACCTTGGAACCCTTCGCTAGGTCTGAAAGGAGCTAAGCAATCTTGTCTTCGGAACTCCAGGAGTCTGGAGCTCCAGGATGATATGACTTTACAACATTCAAAATCGACTGAAGGAAACCTATTGGTATGGTTATCAATGAGTCTGACCGACATTTGGCAATTTCCTTAACTATGATCATGGGATCTATCCCATTGTTAAATTCCAATCCACTTCCTGATAACAAAGTAACACGAGTCGTAGATCTGAGGATGCTTCGAGATCCCCCTTGACCGTTGGATTTATGTCGAGGTTAGTCCAGTGTTGACCACTCTGGGAGGAAAAGAGTGTTAAATGGGTAGAATCCCCGAACGTCGAACTCACGAAGTGACGAGAACCATAAATCTGAGGATACTTCGGAATATCCCCTGACCATTAGATCTACGTCGAGGTCAGTCCAGAGTTGACCACTTCGGGAGAAAAAGAGTGTTAAATGGGTGGAACCCCCGAACATTGAACCCATGAAGTGATTAGAACCGTAGATCTAAGGATACTTCGGGATCTCCCCTGACCGTTGGATCTATGTCGAGGTTAGTTCGACATTGACCACTCTGGGACAAAAAGAGTATTAAACAAGTGGAACCCCCAAACTCTGATCTCACGAAGTGATGAAAACCGTATATCTGAGGATATTCTAGATATTCCCTGACCATTGAATCTACATCGTGGTTAGTTCGGTGTAGACCACTCCAGGAGTAAAAAGGATATTACACAACCAAACCCCCAAATGTCGAAGTTAAAAAGAAAAGAGGACCATCGATCCAAAGAAGCTTCGGGACCTCTCTTGACTGTTTGATCTAGACCATGGTCAGTCAAACATTGACCACTCCAGGAGTAAAAAGGAAATTACACAACCAAACCCCCGAACTCCGAAGTCGCGAAGCAATGAAGGACATATATCTAGGGATCTACATGGACCTGTCTCAATCGAGGGATAAAAATTTATTGGGAGGTTGCTAGAAGGATTTCGAACTTCAAAGCTCTAGGTGATTTCGCAAGTAGGAGAGGCTAGAGACTCTCAGAGGATGTTATTCTGGAGTGACGTGGCATGATGACATCACCTAGGGTGAGGTGGACCCATGTTCGACATGCCACATGTGACCTTGATTCGCCCTTTTTACAGACCTTATATGCCAATTAGAATGTGAAATGTGTCACCCATTGATAGGGCCACGTGTCATCTTTGTCCTTTGCCATGTGTCAACCCCTTGGTAAATGCTCACTTGGCCTTATAGCTGGTGGGTTATCTAAGGCATAGGGAGTTCAAAACTTCTGGAAACTTAGGATGTTGGAATGATGGGGTTAATCGATTGAATGTACAAAACTACATGTCCATGTCTATGTGTTTAACGTGCCTCCACGTTTAAGTGTGGACCCTTCGGAAGTCTGGGGATTTAGAACTTCGAAGGTTTGGAGTGGTATATTGGATAAGTCGAAATGGATTGAAGGCCCAGATTTACTTTCCCGCTCCTTCAGGATGTAAAAAAAATAAAAATGTAATTAATTAAATGAGAGGGACCCTCTCCAGAACTACTATATTCGGGAGTTTTGGGTTCATAAACACATGACAAGGAATTTCGACGAAGTCTGGATACTTAGGATTTAACTAATATTAAAGAAACTAAGTGCCCTTGGAGATTTAGTACGGAGTGGGATTTCGCTGTGATAATGGTTAATTAACCTAGTAGGCCTATATGAGTTAAAAAAATGTAAACTCCTGGTTGGAAGAGTCTTTGTATACTATGATGATGTGGATTTCTAGGTGTCAGGGAGCCACGTGAGTTCCACGTGGCTATGAGAGACTCTAGTCAATGTTAAATTATGATCTTGATTTTCTTATGCGGATTAATTCTTTTATTTTCTTCAACACTTTGATTCCAGCTTAATACACTTCAACAATACCAAATCATAATCGAATATAAATAACTATGTAGATAAGTAAGCATGCACATCAACACCACATATACCCTAGGGAAACCCTGTATAGGGAGAAAACCCCCAACAAACGATAATCATTTATTTCATTAATAATGTAAGATCACTTACAAATATCCACCATGAATGTTATGCTCTTAAAGATCTTGCCAAGATGACTCTGACCTGACAAAGATGTAAAAGACCTTGCTAAAGTACACCTCTGATATGATGCCTCTTTATCATTGATATGTGCCTCTATTGTTTATATACAACACTGATATGTTTCTTTGGTATTTTGCCTCGTTATCACTGATATGTACCTCTATTGCTTCACCCTTAACCTGCATATCAAAACTATGTTGAAGAGAGGGTTCGACCTCTGCTTATATTGGCTAAAGAGGGGAAGAGGAGAGGCTTGAAATAGTAACCTGTTTGCATGCTTTAACCATAACTCAGCTTCATAATTTAGTTCAAACTTAGAAATAGACTTGCAACTGGTATACTTTAGTTTGAAAATAGAACTAGACTTGAGACTTCAGTTACAAATCAACATTAAACTTTATTTCTAAAATAGAACTAGATGTAAGACTTTAGTTACAACTCAACATTACACTTTAGTTCTAAATAGAACTAGACTTAGACTTCAGTTGCAACTCAACATTACACTTTAGTTCTAAAATAGAACTAGACTTAAGACTTTAGTTGCAACTCAACATTACACTTTAGTTCTAAAATAGAACTAGAATTAAGACTTTAGTTACAACTCAACATTACACTTTAATTCTAAAATAGAACTAGACTTGAGACTTGAGTTACAACTTGACTCTTTACAAGGAAATTCAAAATTCTCTTCATGGTGGATAATGTTACACATGCCAACACACTATATCATTACATTTATATCATTTTCAATATTAGGAATATCGTTTGTTTCTAGCTCATAGGAATTGTATATTCAACCTAACTTTTGCTATATACCTTGACTTTTTCTCATGGCTCACAAGGCTTGACTAGGCTCACAGAGGTCGTACATTCCCCCTAACTTTTGCACTAGTCTATCTATGCTCACAGAGGTTGTACGTTCCCCCTGAATTTTGCACTAGACTGTCTATTCTCACAGAGTTTGTACACCCCCCCCTAACTTTTTCATTAGACTCACATAGCATCTCGTTCATCCTAACTTTTGGTTTGACTCATAGAGGTTGTACATTCCCCCTGGATTTTGTCAATACCTCACAAGACTAGTTGATTCTCCAAATCTCCCTGGCTAGCCTCAGGGTGGCCCATATGGCCTCTCATTAGAGAATGAACGTCAATACTGCCAAATTTTACACTCCCTCTCAACGAGGGATTCATTCTCATCCACACCAAGATTGCCTCTCAGCTGCACAAACTGTCTCGAGGTCAGAGGCTTGGTCAGGATATCAGCTACCCGCTCGCTCATGGCTCTGTACTGTAACTTTACAGTTTTTCTCTGGACCAAGTCTCGGATGTAGTGGTACCTCATGTCAATATGTTTTGACCTGTCATGAAATATTGGGTTCTCTGTCAATTTTATGCAACTTTGATTATCACAGTGAACCACATGTTGGGTATGTGTTATATTATTTGTATGTGTGTGTGTGGGCGCGTCAGATTTGACAACTGCATATGAAGATCCATCTAGTAGAGATATTTGTGTCGTCTGCACTAGTTTCTTTCCTAAGGGGGTCCCAGGGGGGGGGGCAGGTATGCCCCCCCTGGTTATGTGCAGCGTTTGGGGCAACGCCCCCAAATTTTTTTTTGGGCAGTTTTTGCTATTTTTAGCGGCTTACTAAATTAATCCTAGATTAAGGGATTAGGGTTTTGGTATCTATGGAATACCTAAAAACATTGTATATATTGTATGGTGAATTGTGAAATTTGAATATATAAATATAAGAAAGGTTTTCCCGATTGAGGGTTTCCTGTATAAAATCTCTATGTACTCTGTGTATGAGCCGTTGATTAATTTTTTTTTTTCTTAAGAATCTATATGCATTTCTTTACTTCACAGGTTTAAAACTTGCATGTGGTATTAGAGCTCATTTTCGGCTTCAGAGGGACGCCTTTGTTGCTGAGGGTTTGGCTCGGTCTTGATAGATCACGTTGATCTTGTGTCTGTGATAAACCTGGGTTTAGTGGGAGATTTTGTAGTGGTGATTTGAGTGCAGAAAGAGGAATGGTGAGATCTTCTAGAATCGAGATAGAGAAGTTCAACGATAAAAAATTTGAGCTCTAGAATCTCAAGATGGAGTACCTTCTTATAGACAAAGAACAATGGATCACTGTGGATCCTGGTACACAACCTACTGGTACATTGTCTACTAGCACACATGCTACTGCTACACAACCTACTAGTACACAAAATACGAGTACACCACCTACTGGTATGTCGAAGGAATATAGGGAGAAGTTGGATAGAAGAGAAAGGAGTACTATTCGACTCGGCCTGGAAGATTCGATGTTGTTGAATGTCTCGGGAGAATATACATAGAAGGAACTATGGGATAAGTTGGGGAATTTGTATCAATCAAAGTCCCTGGTAAAAAAGTTGTTTCTTCGAAAGAAGTTGTATCATATTAGGATGGAAGATGGAGATTCTATGACAGAAC
>SNQJ01S0003090.1:244035-257428 GCA_010110895.2 Picea sitchensis
TTTCTCATGGCTCACAAGGCTTGACTAGGCTCACAGAGGTTGTACGTTCCCCCTAAATTTTGCACTAGTTTGTCTATGCTCACAGAGGTTGCACGTTCCCCTCGAATTTTTCACTATACTGTTTATGCTCACAGAGGTTGTATGTTCCCCTTGACTTTTTCATTAGACTCACATAGCATCTCGATCGTCCTAAATTTTGGTTTGACTCACAGAGGTTGTGCGTTCCCCCTGTCTTTTGTCAATACCTCACAAGACTGGTTGATTCTCCAAATTTCCCTAGCTAGCCTCAGGGTGGCCCATATCGCCTCTCATTGGAGAATGAATGTCGATGCTGCCAAATTTAATAGTCAATGAAGTCTTAAAGAACTTTGAAGGGTCATAACTTGCAATTCAGAATGCATATCTGGAAAATTTTATAGTCGTTGGAAAACCCTCGTCGAACAAAAAAAAATGGGACCCTAGCTACAAGGATTTGAACTAATTGAGAAAAGAAAAAATTTGATGCCCGATCCCTTAAAAAGGTACTTAGGGGTCGGGTGTGTGACAATTCCAGAAGATAAAAGGCCGAATTACCCAATGATACTTGGTTGTTATAAAAATTCCATGCCACCAAATGTAAAGTTTTCTATTAGAACATCCCAAATGGATACCCTGGAGGAAGCAATGATTAAAGCCACAGAAATGGAAGAAATCATGATTGAAATGGGTGTTGACCCTGATATCATCCTGGGAAAAGTACATAAGCAGCTAGGAAGTCTAAATATTGATGATCAAGGAGCCTCTAGTTCGAGAAAAAATGAAGAGAAAAAGTTGCGGCTGATTCAAAATCAAGTCACTAAAGGAAGGTTTTTTAAGGGAACTATACCAGATGAAGGTAGACCCTATTGCAACACAAGAAACTAAACAAAGGATCAATATTGCACAAATGAATAGAACCATCAGACAAATGCAAAATGAAATAACCAGATTGAGAAGGGGTGATAATTATATATCAAACCCGAGAATGCGGGTCCAAGAAAAAAGAAAGAACCTTCCCCAATAAAATAGAGTGAGGTTTGAAAACATTGATAATCAACAAAGACAAAGGGTCCCTAGGAAACCAGTTCCAAATGCAACTGTTATGGATGAGATATATGATGAACAAATAGCTGAGCAAGAAAATGATTATTTAGATGAGGAAAATTTAAAAATTGTACAGACAAGTGGATGCGAGACATCCATGTATATATTTGAAGAAGGAGAAAATGATCCTGACTCACAAGAGAATGTTTCCCAAACACGAGCATTTGTAAATAAATCCAAAAATAAAGATGATTTTGAAAAGGAAAAAATTAAGAAAAAGATAAAGAAAAGGGGAATGAGAAAGAGGACAATAAATATATGATAAGTAATACTGGAACCAAAAATAAACATCTGATATCAAACCCTCCCCAGATGAAATATAAAGTTGTAGAGGATTTGAAAGCTAAGGATTACTCTTCCCTTCACGGAAGTGGTGAAGATCAATCAACAGAGGGAAAATATTCTGAGATTGTTGGATGACCCATCTGGAATAATGGAGGCCATTTTCATAAGTCCAAAGCAAATCCAAAAAATATCAACAATCAATTTGAGAGGTAAATTCCCACCTTTCTATATTTCAATTGAGAATCATGATGTTTCACTCCACAACTATCTAGTTTACACTGGCACGACAAATAATATTATGCCATTGGTAGTCATGGAGGCGCTGGGTATGAGTTGCACCAAGTACTATGAAACAAGAGAAAGCATTTATGCAATTGATTCCAGGAAAGTGCCAACTTATAGAGAGATAAAATATTTTTATGCTTGGATCACTGATGCTCCTCATATTATTACAGTTTTCAATATTGTGGTGGTGTATCTTCTTCCTGTATATGGAGCTGTCCTAGGAAGAGATTGGTCATCTATGATCAGTGGCTGCATAATGAATGATAGAAGTTGAATGATGTTTCCAGATAACGACAAAGAAATGATCAAGGTTCCTCGTGAACCCAAGAGGTCGTTTTCCTTCAAAAATAAGGATAATGAACTAATGGAATATTATATAGATGTTGGGACTGGAAACTATGCTATCCTAGACATGGAGTAAATAGAGGACATGGATAATCAAGACAATTATTTTAAGGGTTACTGGAGGATGTCATTTGATGGATCCTGCTCAAGTTCAGGGAGTGGAGTTGGAATTGTCCTTATAAACCCAAAAAATATTGTGCATCCACATGCTATCAAAATTGAATCTGCATGCACCAATAAGGAGGCAAAATATGAGGCTTTGATTCAAGGAATGATCCTCACAAAATAAATGCATATAGAACATTTGATTGTGACTGGAAACTCTAATTTGTTAATAAATCAAGTTACCCAAAGATATAAGATTAATAAAGAAAGACTCAAATTATATTTCAAAAGAGTTAATGAGTTGATGGAGTCTTTTATCTCTTTCAACATTTGTTTCACCTCAAGGGATAAAAATCAGAAGACAGATTCATTAGCTTTGACGGCTTCACTGTTGAACCCATATGATGTTCAAAGAAAAACATTTTTTCAAGTAAAAATAATATTCTGACCTTTTGTACCTGAAAATCAGGAGTATTTGCAAGTGTTTGAGAATGATGAAGAACTAGAAATTTTATTGGTAAATGATTATGAAGATGAGGATAATGGCATCATTGTTATTTTGAAAAATTGTATTCAGTATGAATCCATTTTTACAAGAGATGATCATGCTAAAAATATCCTCAAATAAGTATCGCTCCGAAAAATCCAAGAAACAAGAAAGATTAATATTGGAACTAATGGTTCCCCAAAATATGTCAACTTGTGAATTTATTGCACGGTTGATGAAGTTGATCAATATGCCACACTTTTTAAAGAATATATTGGTGTATTCTCTTGGATTTATGATGATTTGAAGGCATATGATAAAAACATATTTCAACACATTATTCCTTTGATGGAAGGAGAAAATCTTTTCAAGAAAAATATAAGGATGATGAACCCAAAATTAAAGCCACTGGTAAAGGTTGAATTAGATAAATTAAATAAAGTTGGAATAATATACACCATCAGACATTCTGACTGGCTTTCAAATCTGGTGGTTGTGAGAAAAAATACTGGGGAGATTCGGATGTGTCTATATTTCAGAGACCTTAATAAATTAAGTGTAAAGAATAATTATCCTTTTCATAACATGGAATTTCTCCTCCAACAAGTCACGAGATCGGTTTGCATGTCCATGTTAGATGGTTTTTCAGGGTATAATCAAGTCTTGGTTATTGAGGAACACAGAGAAAAGACAACTCTCATAACACCTTGGGAAGCATATGCATATGCACAGATTCCCTTTGGTTTAAAGAATGTTGGAGCTACATTTCATAAGGATATGGATCATTATTTTGAGGGTTTGATTGGAAAATTCATGGTGGATTATGTTATAGCAATATTTTCCTCACTATTCCTATCTTGCACATAAGGCCTTTTTGCATTTTCCTATGCATACTTTTCATCCCTTTTTGATGAATCCAGAGCTAAAATATACATTTTCCCACATATACGCTCCCTAACTGCTATGAAAGATGTGTATATGCTTGCTTCTCCATTAAAGCTCGTGTATATCAGGATTTGTGCTAGAAAATACAAAATGAGGTCGAGTTTCCATGTAACGATAGAAGATCTCTGATCCTTGGCCTTCCATATACTGGAAACGTTCTGACTCGACCCTTCAGTTGCATTCTGGAGACTATAAGAACACAATTTCGAACTATGGAAAAAGAGGAGAAAACATTCAACTTTGAGAGCGAAGTTACTCTGGAGAAATTACTTCATATTGAGTCTGCATCCCTTTGTCCCTCAAGTCTGAACACAGTGTTCAACCCCCAAGCTCTTCCTTTATTGTTGAGAGGACCTCGTTGCCTCTTTCTCATGAGCTTGCCTTTGGTGGAGGATTGAAGTGGTGGGGACCGAGTTGGAAGGAACTTGGTTTCTTGGTTTCGAACCGTGTTGACGCGGAAGTCTGTAATGTTGACACTTCTACTGGTCAATTATTAATAGAAATAATCCTTTCCCATCCTATTGGTATCTTGCAAATATATGATTATTATCCATGGGCATGTTTGTAAGGTTTATTAACGGATTATGTTGTCTGATGTGATAATTCCTTTTATATCGTCACTATATACTTGCTTTTCTTGTTGGTTGAGAACTTCTCACAGGTATAAAGCTTTGGGTCAAAGTGCTCAACAATGGAACATCATCAAACATTGGATCGAGGTAGGCCTCTTTCTCATATTACACATTAGTCTATATAGCATATGTTGGAATTGAGTTGATTTTTGTAGCCATACCTGTCTGTTGTGGTTTACCCTTGGCCATAGAGAGTTTTTCCCTTGTAACAGAATTGGCGACTCCACTGGGGAAGGTCTTCCTTCTAAGGGTTGAAGTACTTTTTCTTCTTACATTGCTCTTTTTCCTTTGTGTTTCTTGTCATATCACTACTTGACAGATCCTGTTCACTATGAGTATGAGTTTTCAGCCTTTTACCCTTGCCTGGCCTTGTTTTAAAGCATATACGCCCTTTTTTCCTTGACAGTCGTGTATACACACTTGTTGTCTCACTGCAAGAAGTGTATATATGCTATGTTCTCTTGAATAGTCACGTATACCACTTAGCCTTGCTTGTTTTCTTGGTTGAGTGACCGTTGAGTAGGATTTAAAGATTGTTGAGCCTTCTTAGGTCTCTATAGTGTCTATTGAGATTATCTGGGATGACAGGAAGCCTGTTTGGAGTTGAATTTTTGGGCGTAGTCTTTCTCTTTGTTTTCTATTTTTAATTTGTCCTTGGCTTTTGGGCTATTTTCTTGGCTTCTTGGTATTCTGCTTGAGTTACTTCTTTTATACACAGTAGAATTCATATGTCAAGTTGCTTATCATTCCATGCATTTTATTTTTAAGAATATTGAAAATACAAAAAAAATAGGCATTTTACATTGGTTGGCATTTTTGTCTTTGAATTTTTATCATTAGCTTAGCACATTTAGCGAAAGATCGTATTTTACTTCTGAATTGTAGATTTGAAATTGAAGACTGCATTGTTTTTATTAGCCTATCATTCATTGAAAAGTTAAATATAGACTTTTCATTATATCCATGTTTATTTTCCGACAGAGTCATAACACCATGAGTTTCAGTTCCATACCTTTTTGATTAACCATGGACAATAAAATTTATGCTTTAAACTAAAATTGATTAGTCACAATTTTATTTTTAGGGTGCACAAACTAGCGTAGGATTTAGCACCTTGGAATAAGATTTTGTAAGTAAACTTCTCCAAGGAAATTAAATCAATATATGTGTCTGCAACAGGGAGTTGAGAAGTCCATTGTATAATCGGTAAGATCAAGAGGCTCCGCTCACACTGGAGTTAATCACGAGGTTGCGCTAAGTTAGTTGAAGGGATAACCCCTGGATATTCACCTAGTGTCAGAGATATTTCTGTGGATTTATTCATATTTGGGGATCTTTCTAGTGCACATACCTCTGTGAGAGGCAGTGCTTTTAAGGTTTCGGGCTTTTCTACCCTACCCATACAGTGATCCAAACTTATGATTGCTCACATGTGCATCGGTTATAGAGTGGTTTATTAGTTTCTTGACTTAGGTATCTCATAGGTTACTTGCAGGGGTTATTCTGCTTGTACCCTGAGTTAGATAAGGGTCGGACAACACACATCGTTTATGGAGGATTAACTCTCTGGGGGGATCTGACTGACTAGTTTTTAAGACTATGAGGGCCCTTATAACTGATTATGTTACCTCCAAAATTTAGCGGGGAGTCTCAAGTCCCTCCTAGATGAGACATACCTTATTTTGTGAGGGAGGCCACTCAACCACTTTAGCCCATTTGCATGCATATTGGTCATTTGACTTTTTGGTATGCTCTTTGACTACTAGTTGGCCATATGATATATTTTTATTTGTGGAAGAGTCATAATTCGTCGTGGAGTCAAACCAGATTCCTCAAAGGTCCTATCGGTTGTTACAGTTACCATCGGTTTTCGAGTCCTTGCCTTCTAAAAGGCGTAGAGTTATCAGTAGTGGTACACACGCATCCACTTTTCAGACTTGTGATTCCACAAGGATGAGTACCGAGTCTAGTCTTCAGAACACTAAGAGTTCTTCAACTCCCAATTTCACTATAATTAATGGCACTCCTTCGACACCTACAGCCGCTAAAGTTGCAGTGTCGGAGGCTTACACTGGTGTTATGGCTCGACCTGTAGTTAATGCTTCATCTCTTGCCTCGAACCCTTTTGGGGGTTTTGTCCACTTGCTGAGTTACAATGTTCAAACCATCCCCATGGTGTCTAGTCCATTTTCTTATGGTATGCCTAAATTCACCTCATATTTTTCAACTGCCATCCTAGCTACTGGCCATAACACTAGCCTTGGACTTGGGGGCACTACACCTCCTTACACTCCTTCCCCGTTTGGTGGTTCTCATATTCCCCAAGCGAATCCTAATGTAGGGAGTGTCCCTATTCTTAACCTCGGGTCTAATCCTTCTATGGATGGATGGAACAACCCAGCTGGCGAACAAGTTCTACCCTATATCCCTATCCCCTCGGTTTCAATTCTGACCAATACTTTTGGCATGACGAATCCACTTCAATCCTCTAGGTTCCCACCTGGAGGAGGTTAGTCTTACACTTTGGGCACTCTCCAACATGGATCTAACCCAGTTGGGGGTAGTTTTAACAACCCCCAACTTGGATCTAATCCAACTGGGGGAAATTTTCATAACCCTTATCAAAAGATTCTTGCCAGAATGATGCCCAATCCATCTTTTATGAATCAGCCTGGAGGAGGGTCTTATAATTCCGGACAAGGTTTTGGTCCTCCCCAAAATCCTAGATGGAACACAGTTCCTAATGCACAATCTTTCGCAGGAGGATGGGGTCAGGTGTCACAACCCCGTATTCCCTTTCTGGCCATGCTTAATCTACCATATTTGTCTAAACTAATGAATGACCTAGTGAGTCATGACCCCACATGGCCCCCTGTCACTACCAAACTTCCATCAGACATTCCAAAGTTTGAAGGTAAGAATGGCGAAGACCCTGGTGATCACATCACTACTTTTCACTTTTGGTGCTCATCGAATTCTTTGAACCATGATTTTATTAGGTTACGATTGTTTCAGTGCACTCTCATTGGAGTGGCGTTAAAATCTTACATTGAGATACCTAGGGGGACATATGGGTCATTCCATCAATTGGTGCTAGCCTTTCTCAACCACTTTCAACTGCCCATTCGTTATGATGTTGGCCTTGAAATTTTGTAAAATTTACACCAGGGTACCAACACTCACATCTCAGACCATATCCAGGAATGGCGTAGGCGAAGGTGGTTGGTTAAGACTCCTATACCCTCAACCTTTCTTCTAGAATGGTTCCTAAAGTATTTACATGCTCCTATTTCAAAGGACGTTTCTACTTCTGGGGTCTTCAGCGAGGAAGAAGCTATCCTTAGAGCCCAACAATTTGATTTGATCTATGCTCAGTCTGGGATGTTATACCACCTTCTTCCATATGCACCGCGAACAAATCATGATCCTAGACAAACTCCTGGACCTCATGCTGATGGCATTGTAGGGTTCACTAATGTAAAATCCACAGACTCAACAACTAAGTCTGTCGGAGGACCAGCGTTATCTGGATCCTCGAAACCCATCCAGTCGGTGGATGTACATTCCGTGCAATCGTCGAAAACCCCAAATGATGACCATCAACCATCAACCAGATGGGAATAAAAGGAAAGGTAGAAATAATCGTAAGGGTGGAAAGAATAATAATAATAAATCCAAGGACAAAGATAATAATGGGAAACATAATGATAATGTTGGAGAGGGAAGGAAAGAGAAGCGTAAGGTGAAGTTTACTTGTAAACTTTGTACCAATGACCACCTTACCCACTTGTGCCCAAAACTTGTAGAGGCTGCAAGGATTTTAAATCTACCGCCCCCTGTGCTGACGAATCCATTCCCACACAACCAACACTGAGCCTCGAGTTCTTCGAGCGCCATAAATGCATCCGGTGGAAGTCAAAATCCACCGTCGCAAGATGGCGATCATGTTTACATCAATATGGTCGATGAAAAAATTGATATAGCCACCCACTCTCGAGATTATAGCTCTTCAAAATATAGTACCATCCTAGAAGCTCCTCCTCCACCCCCAGAGATGAACTTACATATCGAGAAACCAGATCCACCGCCTCAAATTCTGAAAGGAGTACTCAAGCACTCTACCCACAACCCTAATGCTAGAGCTGCCCAAAACTACTCTATTGTTGAAGATCTGGGCCAAACCCCTTGTGCGATGTCAGCTTTGGAGGTACTCCAGATGTGTCCATCATAGAGGAATGCCTTACTCTCTACCTTAGGAGCTCTAGAGCCTAGTGGCTCTAAAGTCATCAAGTTTGATGTCACATATGTGAAGCCTCGCTTACCATACCATGTGGCTTTTCAAATCCACGTGGAGTATTCCAAGTATACTATCAAATGAGAAGTTGTTGATGAAGGTGTTGCCACTTGCGTGATGTCCTTGGTCTGTTGGAAAGCTATCGATTCTTCGGCCCTTTCCAAGTTATCGAACATGTTGATTGCATTTGACGGTCATTCCTTCTGCCCTCATGGTATTCTCCCCGCCTTTCTGGTCCAATTAGGTGGGAAGACAGTAGAGGTGGAAGTAGAGGTAGTTGATGCACCTCTCGATTATAACTTGTTACTAGGTCACAATTGGACCTATGCTATGGTCGCTGTCATATCATTCATTTTCTGTATGCTAGGGGAATATTGTGACGATCGACTAGTTATCCTTTGCATACTCTAGTCATAACGCATCTGTTGGACCGTCGATCCCTGTGATCGACAATTCTCAGCCGACAACTAAGAATATTGGTGTCAGAATGTATTCTTACCTCATGGGTACTTTCGACTTCTTGGCACTGATTCACTATGTTTACGCTATGTCTAGTAGGCCTACTTCAGCAGAGAGTTCCATTCCTTTCCGCACTTCCTATTTTAGTGATCCTTGGACCTTACCTTCTCTGATTTCTTCGATTGAAGGTCAGTTGCATACTGGCATGGCTATTCCACTATCAGAAACAAATATTGTGTATCAAGCTATCCCTGACTCTTCCATCGATCCTGATCCTATTACTTTGCAGACGAATGAGGAGGATCCCATTCTTAGGCCCGTATGGGCCACTTCGTTATATTGTTCACATGATTTCTTAGATGAGACTTTGCCTTCAGATGAAGCCATCCTTGAAGCCATGAATGTTTCCAAGAGACCTTGGGATGATATGCATCATCGATCTTATTTTCTCCCAATTCTTGAAAGAATTGAGCAAGATGATTTTCGGTCTACCTTGAGTGAGATTGTCAGTCACGTCATAGTTCCACTTGATACGCATGGTATTTATGCCGAAGGAAACATGGAACGTATTTATCCTACCATATCGATCAAAATCTCTCGTACCCATGGCAAAATTGAGAATGTAAATATAGGTGCAGATTGTTTGCCAGAAGAGATTCTGACCTACACCAACCTCTTCAAAGAATTTCGAGACGTATTCGCTTGGTCATATGAAGAGATTCCAGGGATCGAACCTCGTATTGTCGAACATGAAATTAGAACTTATCTAGATGCTAAACCTATTCAACAACATCTTAGAGCTGTTAATCCTAGGAAGGCCCCCGCTATTAAGGTAGAGGTGGAGAAGCTACTTAATGTCAACTTCATCTACACGGTTCCCTTGACCGAATGGGTATCCAACCCCGTTCCTGTGAATAAAAATAAAGGAACCATCTTTGTGTGTATGGACTTTCGTGACCTGAACAAAGCTTGTCCTAAAGATAACTTTCCCACACCTTTCATTGATCTGATTCTCGATGAGTGTCCAGGAAGCGAAATATTTTCCTTTATGGATGGATTTTCAGGATACAGCCAAATCCAAATCAAACCTAAGGACCAACACAAGACAACATTTATATGTTCTCGGGGTACTTTTTCATACTGAAAAATGCCTTTCAGCCTGAAAAATGCCCGAGCAACCTTCCAACGCACCATGACTTTCTCTTTTCACGATCTCAAGCATATAGTCGAAGCTTACCTCGACGATCTTGCTGCTCACTCTCACAAGAGAGTGGATCATGTCAAACACCTTCGATTGGTTTTTGAAAGATGTTGTTACTATAGAATCTGGTTAAACCCTCACAAATGCATATTTTGTGTTAGGTCTGACCATCTCTTAGGATTTTTAGTTTCTGAGGCTGGGATCATGGTAGATCCTCTTAAGGTTGAGGAAATACTTCAATTACCTCCCCCGCACATGATTAGACAACTTCAAGGTTTACAATGGAAAGCTAACTTTCTGCATCAGTTTATAGTGAATTATTCCAATATCACTAAGGGTTTCATGTGCCTACTGAAGAAAGACACCCCGTTTATCTGGGATGAGCAAGCCTAGAATTCTTTCGACGCCTTAAAGAAAGCCTTGGTATCAGCTCCTCTGTTGAAATCTCCTGATTACAATAGAGATTACTTATTATATATTTCCACGTCTGAAGAGACGATTGGTATGGTTCTAGTTCAGAAGGATGATGAGCTCCATGAGCACGTCATCTACTATCTTAGCCGAAATTTAGTTGGTCTTGAGCTTAATTACTCTCACATCGAAAAGATAGCTTTGGTTGTCGTTCACGCAGTCCAACGTCTATGACACTATATATTGATTTGAAAAATGATTGTAGTCATTGATGTTAATCCATTTCAATACGTCCTCACTAGGCATATCATAGGCGGGAAATATAATAAATGGATCATCATCTTACACGAATTTGATCTCGACTTTGCTTTAGCCAAATCCAAGAAGTCACTAGTTTTTACAGAGTTAATATTCAATTTCCCACAATTAGACGAGGATCTTATCCATGTCGATTCGTTTGCAGATGAACGTATTTTCCTTGTCTCGTCGTCTGACCCCAGGTATGGAGACATTGAATTATATCTTCAAACCTTGAAGTTCGCTCAACATATCTCGTAAGATGATCAACGATGAATTAGATACCAAGACAAAAAGTATACCATTGTCGATGAAACTTTATATCACCGAGGAATAGATAGTGTCTTACATCATTGCTTAACTCACAAGGAAGCTGAGTTAGTCCTAAATGACTACCACAAAGGGGCTTATGGTGGTCACCTATCCGGGCTTGCGACAACCCAAAAAATATTGCGATTCAGTTACTTCTGGCCCACCATATTTAAAGATTTCATTGAAGTGATTAAGAAGTGTCACCCCTGCCAGGTGTTTACTTAGAAAATGCACTCACACCTAGCCCCTCTTCACCCAGTCATTACCATCGATCCCTTCACCAAGTGGGGTGTAGATTTTGTCGATTGCAACCCAAATTTAGCTGGGGGGCATCAACACATCATCATGGTTTTCGACTACTTTACCAAGTGGGCCGAAGCCATGCCTATTGTAAAATATTATGGGAAGATTGTATCCTTCTTCATGTTCAACCAAATTATCGCCCGGTTCGGTACCCCAAGTGATATTGTCACTGATCATGGCAGTCACTTTTAGAATGAAATGATGGTAGAACTAGCATCTAAGCTGGGGTTTAAACATAGTCACTCATCTCCTTATTACCCCCAGGAAAATGGGAAAGTAGAGGCCATCAACACTTCTCTCAAGACCATCTTGCAAAAAACTGTTAGTCAGAGTAATTCCAATTGGCACATCATGTTGTATCCCATGCTTTGGGCATACCGAACCTTTGTTAAGACTACCACCAGTTTTTCCCCTTTTCAGTTAGTGCACAGTGTGGAGTTGATACTTCCCGTTGAATGAAAAATCCCTTCTCTCAAATTGGCATTCGAGCTCCTACCTGACACTTCAGATTTAGAGCGACGCTTGGTGCACCTAGAGAGTCTTGACGAGCAGCGTTGAGACACCTTTACGGCTATCGAGGAAAACAAAAAATGTGTCAAGGTTCAATACGACAAGTTTGTCTGCCCCCTATTATATACCGAGGGATACTTGTTCCTCTTGTATGACCAATCCAAAGAACCGCTAGGGGAAGGAAAGTTTAAACCCATGTGGCATAGTCCTTATATCATGCGATGTGTTCTAGAAAAAGGAACCTATGAATTGGAAGATTATGAAGGGAAGAAATTGGCCGAGCCCAGAAATGGGCTCTACTTAAAAAGGTATTACGCTTGAGCCCTGGGCTTGGGAGAAACCCTTTGTATACTAACGTAAATTTAGTGTATATACATCTTTTTTCTTTTTATCTTCGACTTGCTTACCGAGTTTTCCCTTTTGGTTGGAAGATGTCAATGGAGCCTTCGATCTACCTAGGATTCACAGATGAAGCCAGCTGTCATACATAGAACTTGGCTTCCTCCGCTTGGGTGATTTACTCACCTGAGGGTCTACTGGTGTCTTCAGGTGGCGTATTCCTAGGGCCATCCACGAACAATGTGGCCAAATATAGTGTGGTCATAGAACTTTTGCACGATGCTATCTCACATGGTATTATCTCTCTAGAGGTTCACCTGGATTCTCATTTAATCATATGTCAGTTGAATGACCATTACCATGTGTGTGATTCGACGTTACCCTGTCGATTCCTACGGGTACGTCTTTTAGAATGACAATTTGATTTTATTACATACTTTCACATTCCTAGAAGTTCTAATCATGTATCTGATGCCTACGCTAATTATGTTTTAGGTTGGCATTTGTCACATTAATAAAGAAAATAAAACCATTAAATCAATGTATACATTGTAAGATATGAGTAAAGCCGAAGATCCCTCTTTATATATTTCTAAAAAATATGGTGTTTATATTACAAAATTGGGGCTAAAACCTTAAAAATACATGTACAGCTGATATACATGTCCCATGACATCTACGCTTGTGGTGTCGGATGTGTATCATGATAGAAAACCACGACGTTTGCAAGACGCCGAAAGATTCGTACCCATGCTCTAGGTACACCGACAACTTGTCGCTGCATGGCTTCAGGTAGATACTCCACTTGAACCATAGGAATCCTCTTTGTTTGATGAGACAAGTTACCCTATACGTTATGTGGGACTCTCTCCGCTTATCCTCCCACTGCCTCATCTCCCCGGTGCCTCCGCCTATGTCGTAGGAATCCCTTTGGCCGTTGCGGACCCACATATGCAATCACACAAAGTATCAAGTTAATATTTAAAACACCATCAAAAAATATTTTTGTTCTCTTCAATACAAAAATACAAAAAAATGAAATATATAAAAAAAATTTACCT
>SNQJ01S0003091.1:41829-57938 GCA_010110895.2 Picea sitchensis
GTGTAAATCCCTAATTTATGATAAGATTTGTACGTAAGGATTTTAATTTCCAGAGTTCGTGTACTTAATCCGTAATTTATGATAAGATTTCTAGGTAAAGATTGCTATAACTTCATTTAAAAAGTGAACGGGATTAGGGTATAGACATTACTCTTTGCACGTAAAAGGTAGGCATAAGAGAACGGAGAACAGCCAAATGCTCGTTCGTCTGCTTTCTCCTGTTTCGCTCCACAGCTATATGTGTCATTCGTTGTTGGCCATCCACTTCCACCTGATCACTAGTTGCATAGTTGCAAGGCCATGAGGCTCTTATGCTTCCATTTGTCTAAGGCCTGAGCTGTTTCGGACTCAGAGAAATATGATGGATAAATGTCTGATCGCAATGGACGGCTCTTAGATTTTTTACAGGATTCTGACTCAATGCACTGTTGAACGTTTGTATCCGAACAGCCATGGCCGCCGGTGTTAGCTTAGAACGAAAACTTAAGAACGTTGTCGTCAGAATCCGGTTTTAGCTCGGGCTCTAGTTCAGGTAACTCATGAAGATGCGATACTTTGATGAAGTTATCGCCATTCTTGTTACATGTACTGCTCTCTTCTTCGATGCGATTGTTAAATTTGGATGCCTCCTGATAGTTATCAGTTTCTAGGAAGTCCCGTCCTGGAGAATTAGCAGCTAAGTTCCCATGAGAGAACTCATGTGAACTGAACATATCGCACAGTATATCTCCCATGGGCGTAACTTCTTGATCCTCCCCAGATTCTATCATGTTAACGCTGTGAGAGGCAATTGACAAGCTGGGATCAGATGCAGCTAGATGGCTAGATCGCCATTGTATCTGCACATTAAAATACTTCTGTCATGAAATCTGTGAAACTATGTACTGCAATAATATCTGAGACTCACCTTGGAGAAACTCAGATCTAAATAAAAGTGAATTGCAAAGGGGAATACTAGATAGCCTCAATGCACGAAGCTATTGTCTGCGAATGAATCCAAACTCTTACAAAAATGTACACATTATAAGACTTACGAAAAAACCTTCGCTTCTCCAACCATATTCCCTTGATCTTTTAAACAAATATTTTGGAAAAGTATTCTCAGGGAACTCGAGGACAGCTGCACCTGCATTTACATGGCATTTAGTACTTGTTAGAATTATATTTCAAAGATATATGTCGTTCATGGAAAATATCTTACAGCTAATGAGACGGACTAAGTATCTATCCGTGTACATTCTATGATACTAGCGGAACCTATGAAAACAATGTATAGAAGGTTGCAAAAACTCAACTTGAATTTGTTTATGCCGTCAAAAAACAAATTAGAAACATAAGGGACTGACCTTATGCCACAGGAAATTAGGGCATGCAAGCTCACCCTTTCGATGACCAGAAATTCAATTAACGACCTCCAAATCTAAAGTTTAATCGTTTTGCGAGTAAACTTCAAGCTGAGGGAGCCGAATGGAGATTCTTCTGTCAATAGGTATTGACTTGGGCATGGTAGAGGGAAGAGAAGTAAGTAAATAAGGGCAGGGTAAGGGCTTGAAGGTTCCTGTTGGAGTTGCTGTACAAAACTGAAGAAGAGGCAGAAGGGTGTCAGTAAAGAGCCGTGAAGGTGGAGGTGCAAGGCAGCTGAGCTGAGCTGAGCTGAGCAGAGCTTCAGTCACTGACAAACGTCTTTATTTCGTGAAATATGTGCTGCGAATGGGCGGACCCCGTGTGGCTCGGCAATCCCGAGGAGCAGGGAAAGATTGTACGTTTTCCTTGTGATTTAATTTACCAATAGATTGGGTTTCTGTGGATTGCCCATAGGGAATTTATAGCATATTGTTACCGCACTGACGGAATGAGGAAATGACAAAGGGTTTTGCAGTTTCATTAATTCAGCAGTATGAACGATTGATTACTCGTGCTATCGTCTGCTCCTTCAAGTGACCTCATTTACTGAGAAAGAGAAAGAGAAAGGTAGCTGGTAAAGTTATTACATGGATGACAACAATCTGGAATGAGGAAATGACAAATGGAGTAGAATGGTGGGCGCTGCAGTCCATTTTGCAGTTTCATTGACTCAACAGTATGAACAATTGATGACCTCCTGCTATCGTCTGTTATTTCAAGTGACCTCATTTACTGTTCCATTATTGTTGTCATCCATATAATAACTTTACCGTCTACCTTTCTCTTTCTGCTACTCCACTGTCTGCACACTAAATTTCACTGACCATTTCCTAATGCCATCTTTCGTCCATTATGCGATGATGGTTGCATAATTTTCCATCACATGCGCATGTGAGACCGATATCCAATCAATTATATCCACCAACTATTCTATTTGTCATACACAGAGAGTTATGGGTCGTCTTTTTACTTTAAAACTGAACGTTGTATTAATGGCAACCATTCTATTTGTCATAGACAAGAGAGTTATGGGTCGTGTTTTTCCTTTAAAAGAGAACTTTATATTAATGGCATGAGGGGCTGCAAAAAAATTGTAACACCAGAAAGTAGTACTAGCGACAACTCTTTAAAACCGAACTTTATATTAATGGCCTGAGTGACTGCAAAAAAAAATTGTAACATTAGAAAGTAATACTAGCAACAACCACATTTAAGTAAAATGTGGTTGATATAGGCATCATTAATTTAAAAAGGTAGAAAATGGATTGTAACACTAGAAAGTAGTATGAACAACAACTTTTTAAAACCTAACTTTATAATAATGGAGTGAGGAGCTACAAAAAAATTATAACATTAAAAAGTACTACTAGCAACAACCACATTTAAGTAAAATGTGATTGATATAGACACCATTAATTTTAAAATGTAGAAAATGATACATACGGGTATATCAACCACTTTTTACTTAAATACTCATGCTCGAAAGAATAATAAAACATTAATGTATTAATACATTATTATTATATTAATTTTACATTATTATTGTATTAATTTATTTTTAGTATTAATGTATAAATTAAGCTATTAATATAGTAATCAAAATATTAATGTATTCATTAATTATTACATTAATGTAAGATACAAAATCAAGTATTAATACATTACATTAATATATTGATTAATTAATACATTGTTAAACTATTAATACATTAAATACATTAATATATTCAATACCATCAAAACATTAAATGCATTAATAACTATATTACTATAGTAATAGAGTGACCTTAATGTATTTAGTAATATATTAACAAAATATTAATACATTAAAAATATATTATTACATTAATACATTATAGTGATCTTGGAAAGCTTTTCCTAATGCTTTTCTAGCACATAAACAAAATTCTAAAGAATCACAAGTAATCACTTACCCTCTTAAGGTCTCATGGACCAATTCAGTCTTAGTGGACGTTAATCATCATCATCATCATAAATTAAAGTATTAATCTATTAATTTATAATGTAACATATTAAATTACTAATATATTAATAATGTAATTTATAAATTAATTAATACATGAAGAGATTGCTAAAGTAATAATACACTAATAAGGTAATGCATAAATAATACAATATTAAAGTAATAATACATTAAGAAATATTAATAATGCAATTCTTAATATTAATAATTAACTAAAACATTAATATTAATATATTAATATTAAAATATTAATATTGATATTAAAATAATACATTAAAACATTATTAATATTTTATTAATGTATTAATATCTTAATAAATACATTATTAAAATAATAATATTTTAGTAGACTTTGAGAAGGAAAAGTTCAATAGGATTGACATGATTAATTTACATTATTGTATAATGTAACATATTAATTAATTGATACATTAATAATGTAATGTATTAATTAATTTATAAATTAATACATTTTTAATTAATACATGGTTAAAGTACTAATACAATATTAAAGTAATACATTAGTAAATTAGTAATACATTGACCATTTAGTAATACATTAATACTCTAAAAATACATAAAAAAAAAAAAAAATGTGAATAAAAAGTGGAACCTTATATTAATGACATATGTATGGTGTACAAAGACAAGTATGAGGCACCCGTTCCACCATAAATGGGAAACGAGAACATGTGGCATCATGATGTTCATAGATTGACACGTCGTCCTCAGTGCTAGCACTGTTGTAGCAAAAATGTTTACACAAAAAAATGCAGTCTTTCTGCGTGAACAAAAATTTTTGAACCATGTTATACAACCTATCGCTAGGACCAGCTGTAGACAGAGTTGCTATAATAATACCTACATAAACAAAATAAGAAAAAACTACATGATCATCTATCATGTTGTTGTGGTGAGCTAGACCATCAATACTGCAACTACAATAGGCAAAAAACCAAAACCTGGAGACTTCAATCTGTGGCTGAGTTGGGTTGTCCATGAATTATGTAGGTCGGGGTGAACCATTGTCCGCCTGTAGGGCATCTGGCACGCGCAGGAGGATCTGTTAAGGTGTCGAACAAGATGTCCATTCTTTGACCAAGGATGCTCTAGGAATGCATCTAGTCCTCCTATTTCTGTTGAATTTCGAATAGAAGCAGAAGGTTCTCCTCCATGAGGCGGTTGGCGAAATGTTGAGGCTCCTCCTCCTCCTCTTTCTTTACTAGCTACCTCTATAGTGATTTCGTTGGCTGCCACTGCATTGTCCTCCAATTTCCAACTTGGAGGGATTTCCTCCTCCACCATGCAGCTTCCGTCGCCATAGTAGGGGTCACCTGGATTGACAATTGGGGGGTGCAGGAGATTGGTGGCCAGAGGAGGGCGCGTGACCAAAGGTGTCACCTCCTCTTTTACCAAGCTCAGGCCAGGGAGAGGAGGAGGGATGGATAAAGGGAGGTGAGCACTAGAGGAGGACGCTTCCACTTTGACTGAGCTGACGTTGTGGAAATGGAGAGGAGATGACTGAGGATCCTCCTGTGTCCTCTTAGAAGTGTGTCGAGGGCTCATAAAGTGAGCAATGACAGATTGTTGGGAAGGGGTGATCCTATTGCGATGAGAGAGGATGTTGTAATAACGAGCAACCCTCTTGGATTTTCCCCTCTGTCGAGGCATGCTAGAGGGAGGATGGAGGTGGAAGGTTGAAGGAATGGAGGTTGATGGAAAGCGTTTAGAGGGTGCTTGAGGTCACTAAGAGTGAAATGCGAATGGAGGGTGTCGAAGCTGGGGAGGAGGTCCCTGGTGTAGAAAGAAGTGTTACAGGGAGCGGTAATTCTAGAAATCCTCGGAGAGACGAAGAGCTGGACAGGAGGAGTGCACTAGGGAAGATGAGAAATGAAATAAAACACTAGTACGAGAGCTTGTTTAGACCTCTTGATCCCATTGAAGTCTGATTTGATAGTTTCTACTTCCATTGAAGCCGAGTTGATGACCAACTCAATCCTGGTAAGCTTGGTCTGGCTGGCTCGCGTGCCCATTAACCCAGCCAGTCTAGCTAGTCGCACTACCATTACTCCTCTCATGGTGTGAGCTATGGGGGAGTTAATGTCCTTGGGCTGGCGGCCGAAGTCAATAACTCCCCTGGGTGCCTGGTTCCAGGTGTCCTCAAACCCTTTCCAGGTGGCACCTCATCTGGGTGTTTAAAAATACATTATTACACAAATGTAATTTTTAAATTAAAATACTAATACATTAATGTATAATGTAACATATTAAAGCACTAACTTGCATTAATAATAATGTAATTTATTAATTAATTAGTACTTTGACACATTGTTAAAGTATTAATACACTAATGAAGTAATGCATGAATAATAAATTATTAAAGTAATAATGCATTATTGATAATGTATTTATTAATATTATCAATACACTAAAACATTGATATTAATATTAATTATACTAATATTAATATATTAATATTAAAATATTAATACATTAGAAATGCATTAAGACTTTAATAATACACTATTAAAGTATTTATATCTTAATAAATACATTATTAAAGTATTAATACATTAATTCATTATCATTCTTGACTATGGTTAGCCATAATCATGGTTTCTTATGGTTGACCATGACCATAATTAACTTCCTTAAACCTTCACTATGCATGACATTCACTATAATTGACCTTGTTTGACCATTACCGCGGTTGATTGTGGTTGACCATGGTTGACCATGGTTAACCATGTTTGACAATTGTTGTTTGTAAATGATCATGGCTAGCCATGACCATGACTATGGATGGCATTAATCCATTAAGGCATATTGTAATGTATTAAATAATTAATTCATTATTAATTAATACATTGAAACATCAATAAAGTAACAATACATTTCTAAAGTATTAATACATTAATAATGCATTATTATATTAATGCAATGTATAAATTAAAGTAGTAATTTACATTAATATATAATGTAACTTATTAATTAATTGATACATTAAAATTAATATATTTCTAAAGTGTTAATACATTCACCTTACCTACCTTAGTGATAAATTATTAGTACTTTTATGACCTTATTAAATAGCCTAGTTCGAACATAGCCTTAGTAAATAGGTTATGTCGAACATAACATATGTATTAATACGATATTAACAAATAGTATTAATACCGTCACAATGTGACTACAAGGTCACAACCTTGTCATCATGAGGATATGTTCATCACATCGCAACGACAAGGCTATGTTTGTCCCATTGCGATGAAAGGCTATGTTTGTCACAATTGTGACAGCGAGGCTATGTTCAACACATTGAGATGACAAGGCTATGTTCATCACATTGCAACGGGAAGGCTATGTTCACCAAATTTTGATGAGAAGGATATGTTCGTCACATTGCAATGATAAGGATATGATTGTCACATTTCAACGACAAGGCTATGTTCATCACATAGCGACAACACGACTATGTTCATCACATTTCGACCACAAGTCTATGTTTGTCACTTTGCGATGAAAGGATATATGTGTTACATTGTGAGGACAAGGAAAAGTGCATCACAATGCAATGACGAGGCTATGTTCATCACAGTGTAACGATAAGGGTATGTTCATCACATTACGATGGTGAGGTTATGCTCATCACATGATATTTGTGTCACATTGTCACGAAAGGATAATTGTGTCACAATGCGACGATGAGGCTATGCTCATTACATAATATTTTCTTCACATTGCCATGGAGAGGTTATGTTCACCACAAGATATCTATGTCACATTCCGACAATGAGGCCATGTTCATCACATTGTAATGAGAAGGCTATGTTTGTCACAATGTGATGATAAGGGTATGTTTTTCACATTGCGATGACGGGGGCTATGTTTTTCATGGGATATTTTTGTTACATTACAAAAAAATGATATTTGTGTGACATTGCAATGACAAGGATATGTTCATCACATTGCAACAAAAAGGCTATGTTCGTCACAGTGCGACGAAAAAGGTATGTCTGTCATATTGTGACAAAGAGGCTATGCTCAACACATTGCAACGACAAGGCTATGTTTGTCACAGAGCGACGATAACGATATGTTCATGTTTAACCCATATAATGATATGTGCAACGAGAAGGGTATGTGTGATGATAAGGGTACATGGTCCTCATTAAATTGTAATTTTATGCAAAACCTTATCTTTCTTTTCCACCACTATATTTGTGAGAAATGAGATTGTTTCATTGAAACATGTTGGTTGCGGAGAAATTTTCGATAAGCTAAGGGAAAGTATAGATAGGGAAAGTATACATAATTAAAGTAGAAATACATTAATAATGAAATATTAAAGTATCAATACATTAATTGAAAATGATCATGCTTGACTATGGTTAACCATGATCGTAGTTTCTTAGGGTTGACCATTACCATGGTTAACTTCCCTAAACCTTCATTGTGATTTATCTTGGTTGACCATTATTGTCGTTGACTGTGGTTGACCATGGTTGGCAATGGTTAACTATGTTTGACAATTGTTGTCTCTAGATGATCATGGCTAGCCATGACCATGGCTATGGATGACATTAATACATTAATGCATATTATAATGTATTAAATCATTAATACATTACTAAAGTATTAATACATTGAAACATTAATAAATTAGTAATACATTTTTAAAGTATTAATACATTAATAATGCATTACTACATTAATGTAATGTATAAATTAAAGTATTAATTTACATTAATGTATAATGTAACTTATTAACTAATTGATACATTAAAATTAATATATTGCTAAATTGTTCATACATTGACTTTACTTACCTTATTAATACATTATTAGGACTTTAATGAAATTTGCAAATAGCCTAGGTCAATTATATCCTTAGTAAATAGCTTGGGTTGAACATAGCCTTAGTAAAGTATTAATACATATCCTTAATACATAGCCTTAGTAAATAGCCTATGTCGAACATAGCCTATGTATTAATACGATATTAACACATAGTAGTAATATCATCGCAATGTGACTACAAGGTCATAGTGTTGTCGTCATGAGAATATGTTCATCGTCACAAGGCTATGTTCGTCACATTGCGACAACAAGGCTATGTTCGTCACATTGCAATGACAAGGCTATGTTTGCCACACTACGACGATGAGGCTATGTTCATCACATTGCAATAAGAAGGATATGTTCGTCAAATTGTGATGAGAATTCTATGTTCGTCACATTGCAACGAAAAGGCTATGATTGTGACATTGCAACAACAAGGCTATGTTCATCACAGAGCAATGAGAAGGTTATCTTCATCACATTGCGATAAAAGGAAATTTGAATTACATTGTGACGATGAGGCAATGTTCATCACATTAAAACGACAAGGCTATGTTCATCACAGTGCAACGATAAGGATATGTTCATCACATTACGATGGTGAGGCTATGTTCATCATACGATATTTGTGTCACATTGCAACGAAAGGATATTTGTGTCACATTGTGACTATGAGGCTATGTTCATCAAAGTCTATTTGCTTCACATTGCAACGACGAGGTTATGTTCATCATGGGATATTTGCAATGAGAAGGATATGTTTGTCACAGTGTGATGATAATGGTATGTTTGTCACAATGTGATAGTGGGCTAAGTTCGTCACAGGATATTTGTGTCACATTGTGACAAAAGGATATTTGCATGACATAGCGACAATGAGGCTATGTCATCACATTGCAACGACAAGGCTATGTTCATCATAGTGCAACGATAAGGGTATGTTCATCACATTACGAAAGTGAGGTTATGCTCATCACACGATATTTGTGTCACATTGCAACGAAATAATATTTGTGTCACATTGCAAATATGAGGCTATGTTCATCAATGGATATTCTCTTCACATTGCGATGATGAGGCTATGTTCATCATAGGATATTTTCAATGAGAAGGCTATGTTTGTCACAGTGGGACGATAATGGTATATTCGTCACAATGTGATAGTGGGGCTATTCTATTCACATGACACTCGTGTCACATTGTGACAAAATAATATTTGTGTGACATAATGACAATGACACTATGTTCATCACATTGCAATAAAAAGACATTGTTCATCACAATGCGAAGAAAAAGGTATCTTTGTCACATTGTGACAAAGAGGTTGGGTCACAGTGCAATGATAAGGGTATTCTCATCACATTACGATGACGAGGCTATGTTCATCACACGATATTTGTGTCACATTAAAGAGAAAGGATATTTGTGTCACATTGCGACTACAAGGCTATGTTCATCAAAGGATAATTGGTTGACATTCCGATGAGAAGGCTATGTTCATCACAAGATATTTGCAATGAGAAGGCTATGTTCATCACAGTGCGATGATAATGGTATGTTCATCACATTGTGATAGTGGGGCCATGTTCGTCACAAGATATTTGTGTCACATTTTGACAAAAGGATATTTGCGTGACATAGTGACAATGAGGATATGTTCATCACATTACAACAAAAAGGCATTATTCATCACACTGCATGAAAAAGGGTATGTTTGTCACATTGTGACAAAGAGGCTATGTTCAATAAATTGCGATGACAAGGCTATGTTTTTCACAGTGCGACGATAACGGTATGTTTGTCATTAAAACCCATATAAGGGTATGTGAGATAATAATGGTATGCATGACGATACATTTATGTTTGATGATAAGAGTATGTTCGTCATTAAAATGGAATTTTCTGGAGAAGATTATCTTTCTTTTCCACCACTATATTTGTGACAAATGAGATTGTTTCATTGAAACATGTTGGTTGCAGAGCAATTTTCGATAATCTATTGGAAAACATAGATATGTAGTCTTTCATGAAAATAATTTAATGTGGATCATATAACTTCACACGGAACAAAAACACAAGCTCTTTTAAAGATTAATTATCAAATTTATTAAAATGATCTTATTTGAAATAATTATAAAATATACAATATGTATTAAAATTCAAATATTAAGCATTTTCAAGCTTACTTAATTAAAGAAAAAACCAAACGATGATAGTGATCACTATTGTGAATTATATATATATATATATATATATATATATAATTGTTTTTGTTATTTTTTATTTATTAATAATATGGAAAGATTAATAATATATCTACTTAACTCCAAATTTATTAAATATTGATTAATAATAATATTAATTATAATATATTTAATAATAATAGATCTATTTAATTAATAATATAATAGATTCATTAATTAATTAATTTAATAATATATCTATTTTATAATTATAATAGAATAATTATACATTAATACATTGTTAAAATACTAATACCTTATTAAAGTAATATATTAAATACATTAACACATTAAATAGAATTAAAACATTAAATACATTATTAAATATAATTACTAATGTAACAATACATTGACCATTTAGTAATACATTAATACCTTAAAAATATGTTATTACACATACAATAACAATGCATTTCCAAAACCTATTATTTAATTTTTTTAATCATTTGCAAATGAATTATTGTTCATAACAGCATGCATTGTTTTTATGAACCTTCCCGGATTGTTTACATTATAAAAATATGTCTAGGTCTAACCACATATTTATTTATACATATTTATTATGTACTCTTAAATAATTTAAGGGTTCTACAACTCTTATATTGCGCATTTTGATTTAGTACCCTGTGAGGAAGTACAAACAGTGGTAGAATACATTGTTGTTTAGTACGCATTGTTGTTTGACCATCAATAATTCCCCATTAAATTTTGGGTTCATATAGAGTTCTCGGATCTTTTTGACCTCCAAAAAATATACTTCGTACTTCATATCTCTTGATGGCGTTGACTTCCAATTTGTTGAATCTGGAAATTACAAATTTTGCAATTTGTTGACCTCCAATTTGATGGCATTGACCTGCAATTTGTTCATTAAAAATTAAAAATTGTGTTTTATATGATCATATATCTCGATGGTGTTGACCTCCAATTTGTTTATAAATTAATAAGGAACATGATCTCAATACTTGAGAAAATTTCATAATAAATACTCATGACTAAAGAGCATAACAAAAATTCATAAACTACATCCATGTAGTAAATAAACAAATAATACTTACAAAGTATCCATTACCAAATCCAATCCAATGTAATTACCTTTAAATGAATCCATCGTTATATAAAATATTTACTTAGATATATTTAATATTTTTATGATACTACCAGTTCTTGATAAATTGTGAAGCAAAGAGAAATGCAGAGAGAATAGAACAGTATATTGAAATGTATGAAGAAGTACAGAAATTAGAACTTTGTTACAATGTAAGATGGTTGAGCTATATATGCTCAAGCAAGACAAAAATAGAAAGTACAACTCTCCAGTACAGCTGGCAGTGTACGGTCATACTGTTGAGGGTACAATATATTTAACACTCCCTCTTAGACTCAACAGTTACANACCAGTGTAATGGGATGGATGAGTGGGAGCAAGACGAAAAGTGGCAAGTATGACGGGAGCAGACGATGACTTTTCATGAATCCCCCTAGTGGCAACTCAAAACCTATGGGCACAAGCTTACTAGGGCATCCTGTCATCCCCCCGATACATGGTCAAGTGGATAAGTATAAGATCCAAGCACCGGTTAGAAACAAAAAGAACTAAATGCACATATTCAAAGGTTTTGAGGATTAGAGTGACACATACCATGATACCCGGACTCATTACCTCATGGAGCAAGATCCATCTCTGCTATAGGACCAAGCCAAGGTGATGGATGCTACTGCTGCTAACAAAGTGGAGGTGCTGAAAGGAAGAAAAGATGGGCCCTCCAGGGCCATGCTCAAGTCGATCGGGCTCTCGGTACTCCATGTCTAGGACCTGTGGGCCTTGAGACATAATCTCCTTAGTTATCCCTAAAGTGGGGGATAACACTAATGCAGTAGGAAGTTTAATGTATGCGATGGTTAGTACAAGACCAGACATTTCACATGCAGTTGGAGTTGTCAGCAGATATATGGCAAATCCAGGTAAAGAGCACTGGGAAGCAGTGAAATGGGTGCTTCGGTATTTAAGGGGCACAAGTGATTACTGTATCACCTATAACAGTGGTTGTGAGTTAGTCTGTGGATATGTTGATTCTGATTTTGTAGGTGATTTGGACAAGAGGAGGTCAACTTCAGGATATGTCATTACTCTTGTAGGTGGAGCTATTAGTTGGATGTCAAAGCTACAAAACATTGTTGCTTTATCCACTACAAAAGCAGAATACATAGCTGCTTCACATGCTTGCAAAGAGGCGGTTTGGTTAAAAGGTTTGTTTGGTGAGTTTGGAAGGATGCAGGACAAAGTAAAGCTACTTTGTGATAGTCAAAGTGCTATTCACTTGGCCAAGAATCCAGCCTACCACAGTAAAACTAAACATATTCCTATTAAGTACCATTTTGTAAGACAGGTCATCGATGAAGGTGTAGTTTCTCTTGAAAAATTTCATACAAAAGAGAACTGTGCAGGCATGTTCACAAAACTAGTACTTTTAGAGAAACTACGATGGTGCTCGGCTTCTCTTGGCTTGCAGAAAAAGTGCTAGAATAAAATAATGAGCAAGGTATCAAATAAATTTGTTGTCAAGGTGGAGATTGTTGAAATGATTGACAACAAAACCCCGGATTCGAGGAAGAGTCGTCTATCTCAGCTCCGCTTCTTCAGATTCGGTTGCGTAGGTGTCAATTCCGCTGGAGCATGCAGAGGAGAGCATTTACTGCTCAGTTTGTAATCTGTTTTGCTATGACTGTAAACCTGGACGTTATAAATCTATATAATCTCCATTGAATGATAATAAGAGAAGCATCGATACCTTGCTTGGTGGACGTAGCCCAAAATTGGGCGAACCACGTAAACTTCTGTGTTTTGTCATTGTTTTGCCATCTGATATTTGATATGATCTGTTTTTTCTACGTATTAGTTTAGGATCGTGGCTGACTATAACAACAGTTTTTCCAACATTAGAAATGATTTTGTTTTGCATATTGTTATAATGTCGATAGTGAGCAGAAGTGTGCTGAATATGTCGAGTATGTTGAGTTACCTGCTGTGGTGAGTACTGGTATAGCATCTATGATTAGGATTTCTGCATCTTATGTGAAGTGGCTTGCATAAGGAGTCTTACATTGACATTTATAATTGCATTTTTGCTTATTTCAATCTTTCAATTTTTCCTCCAATACAGAACCACCATTGTTTGATTTGCCGCATACTCCTGTCTGGAGATAAAATGGACTTTTTAATTGGGCAACCTGCATTTTTTTGGGTCTATTGGGCATTAACTTACTATAAAAGTGCAATGACTATTTTTATCATGACTTGGGTAGCGACTGCAATAATTTTTGGATTTCATCAAAGTCCCAACTTTTTATTGAACTTACGTTGCTAGATTGCACTGTTTCTAGGCCTTCTACAAAATTATAGGTTGTCAAAAGGTACTGGTGTGACTGGAAGGTTATGTAGCTATAGGCCTTTCCACCTTGGCTTGCTATATGCTTCCCCCTCCAATATGTTGCTCCTAATAAACACTTTCCATGCTTCATCCCTCTCCATGGTTTTGATTATATACTTTTCAAAAAATGTTACTTCTTGTAATTGAAGGATAATATGCCAAGATCTCCCATTTTTTGGGGCATGCGGCAAGTCATCCCACTACACTCTGTGAAGGCCCCAAAAATGTCTTTAATAGTCGAGTAGACTTCTTGTCAACTTGTTGTGGTGACATTTGAAATGATAAATAGTAAACATTTGTAGTTGTAGACACTTGTATTTAGATTTGAAACTTAACAGCTGGAGACATTGGCTTTGTAATTTGCTATGTAATTTTGGACCATGCATTACCATAAGTTGACTGGTAGCATCATTAGGCCAAAAGGGATGCCAAGGGATTTAGATACCATTCAAAGACAACTAACCAATCTGGATACCATAACTAACTCTACCTAAAACCCCATGCCCTTTTCCGTTAACTTTAGACTTTGAACTTTGAAGCCCTATTAAATGTTCCAGGCAGTTCACAATTTCTTTTACCGATTCTTCCTCGTTAAACACTATTTCCGGTTTCCTTTGATTTTTAGTTTCCAGTTTAATTCTGTATAATGGCTCTAGTTTTCTTCAAGTACTGTTAACTTCCTTTGATGGATAAGTCCAGATATTGGTATGTTGGTCAACAGAAGTGTTATCACTTGAAACTGTCCAGTTCTGAGGTAACTGGAAACAGTACACTGTCACCACGTACTCTTTCCCTGCACTTTGGGTTAGTGCCTANGAACTTTGAAGCCCTATTAAATGTTCCAGGCAGTTCACAATTTCTTTTACCGATTCTTCCTCGTTAAACACTATTTCCGGTTTCCTTTGATTTTTAGTTTCCAGTTTAATTCTGTATAATGGCTCTAGTTTTCTTCAAGTACTATTAACTTCCTTTGATGGATAAGTCCAGATATTGGTATGTTGGTCAACAGAAGTGTTATCACTTGAAACTGTCCAGTTCTGAGGTAACTGGAAACAGTACACTGTCACCACGTACTCTTTCCCTGCACTTTGGGTTAGTGCCTACTAACCATAGGGGGGATTCCCTAGATGACTTTAAGAGTCAAACTGTGATGCAACAAACGATTAGTGAAACTTATATCAAAATCACGATTTCTTACCCTAAACAAATCTACACATAAGATGCAAAAAACAACAAGTAATAGATGATTGAAGGACTGAAAAAACGCATGGAAAACGATGCAATCTTTATCCATGACTGAAAGGAAAAAAAAAAATTATGCTTTGAAAAAGGTGCCAATAAAGTAACAATACAGAATTTACAGCAAGCTGTAATCTCTGTTTTGAGGCTGAAATTGGCACAAAAACTGATGTAGAAAATTAATATGAAGTTGGACGTGTTACCTCTCCAGGAGGTATCCTACATTTTTTCACTTGGCCACACCATTGTAAGCCCAAAGATGCAAGTCAAAGCCATGTAAACCATAGTGGATGTTGTTGTATGGACTCCCAGACTTGGTCCGACCACGATCAGTCTCCTTAGTCCCCATTTCAATGTCTCTCGTCCTAGATTGGATTGGAGGCCTTGGAATGGATCTATTGTAGACACATGAGTTGTTTGGAGACATGAGTCTTATGTAGGGGTGATTGCAGTTTGTGGGGCCTAAACCGGTCCATCTCTTGCACACCTATGTCTTCCCATTGTTAATATTATGGTAGCTGCGGGAGGTATTTACCTCTACATGTGAACCTGACGAGAATAGAAGACTCCGGGAAGCAAGAGAAACCCTAATGAATTGGCTAATAACCCTAGAAGCCTTGTCGGCTCAAGAATATAATTTATATTAGGCTATTAGCCTCCAAGAGAAGAAGTCGGCCAGAACTAATAATAATATACTGAACAGACACATACCCAGAAGGAGAAGTCGGCCCCAGTAAACTGGCAGGACTACTATAAATACAGGGTGCCAGTTTCTCATTTGTCACATCTCAGGACTGCAGTTTTTCCAGTTGGTGCGCATTGCAGGTGTAGCTAGTGCGCAGGTTTGGAGGAGGGTTGCAGGTGCAGCTGCAGCAGCAACAAGTTTCAGTATTTGGCTTGGATATCTCTTGGCTAGGGTTTGGACTATCTGATCAGCTTTTTGTGATGCGCTATCCTTGGGGAGAG
>SNQJ01S0003091.1:113156-124457 GCA_010110895.2 Picea sitchensis
CCTAATCAGGAGATTCAAAACGAGTTATCAGTGGGGTTCAAGTTACATGGAGAATCGATCTTGCGATTCCGCATGAGAGGTTAGGACCTCAAACTTATTGTGGTTTTAAAATACCGCAATAGCTTTCCACATTTTCTTCAAACGTTGGTCGCTTCTGCTTTGATTTCTCTCTTACTTTAGCAACAACCACAAAATCGTCCTTTGATTTGATTATTGCTTTCGGGAGACATTTGCTTTCCATATTACCTTTCTTTGTTTATTAATTAATATTAATAATAAGGCTTAACGAGATCATAAGAAATTTGTTGATTTACATCATTTTTAACCCTATGAAATTAATAATTACTATTAATATTAATAATTAGGATAAAATTAGGATAAAATTAAAACTAAAGTTATTAATAATATATTCAAATTATTCAGATTAAAATTATTAATAACATATTAATTAATAAAATAAAATTAATTAATAAAATTAAAATTATTAAAATTAAAATTAATATATTAATTAATACATTATTACATTAAAAAGTATTTAGATTGTTCCGCATGTTTTCATTGCCTATCCGCGTTCATCAACCACAAGTTATGTGGTTCTTAGTTATATGGATGACAACAATAATGGAACAGTAAATGAGGTCACTTGAAATAACAGACGATAGCAGGAGGTCATCAATTGTTCATACCGTTGAGTCAATGAAACTGCAAAATGGACTGCAGCGCCCGCCATTCTATTCCATTTGTCATTTCCTCATTCCATATTGTTGTCATCCATGTAATAACTTTACCGTCTACTTTTCTCTTTCTCATACTCAGTAAATGAGGTCACTTGAAGGAGCAGACGATAGCACGAGTAATCAATTGTTCATACTGCTAAATTAATGAAACTGCAAAACCCTAAATGAGGTCACTTGAAGGAGCAGACGATAGCACTAGTAATCAATTGTTCATACTGCTGAATTAATGAAACTGCAAAACCCTATGTCATTTCCTCATTCCGTCAGCGCGGTAACAGTATGCTATAAATTCCCTATGGGCAATCCACAGAACCCCAATCTATTGGTAAATCACAAGGAACACGTACAGTCTTTCCCTGTTCCTCGGGATTGCCGAGCCACACGGGGTCCGCCCATTCGAAGCACATATTTCACCAAATAAAGACGTTTGTCAGTGACTGAAGCTCTGCTCAGCTCAGCTGCCTTGCACCTCCACCTTCACGGTTCTTTCCTTCTGCTTCTTCTTCAGTTTTGTACAGAAACTCCAACAGGAACCTTCAAGCCCTTACCCTGCCCTTATCTACCTACCTCTCTTCCTTCTACCATTCCCAAGTCAATACCTATTCACACAGAAGAATCTCCATTCGGCTCCCTGGGCTTGAAGTTTACTCGCTAAACGATTAAACTTTAGATTTGGAGATCGTTAATTGAAGTTCTGGTCACCCTGCCCTTGTCTACTTACCTCTCTTCCTTCTACCATTCCCAAGTCAATACCTATTCACAGAAGAATCTCTATTCGGCTCCCTGGGCTTGAAGTTTACTCGCAAAACGATTAAACTTTAGATTTGGAGGTCGCTAATTGAACTTCTGGTCATCGAAAGGGTGAGCTTCCATGCCCTAATTTCCAGNAGTCAATACCTATTCACAGAAGAATCTCTATTCGGCTCCCTGGGCTTGAAGTTTACTCGCAAAACGATTAAACTTTAGATTTGGAGGTCGCTAATTGAACTTCTGGTCATCGAAAGGGTGAGCTTCCATGCCCTAATTTCCAGTTGCATAAGGTCGGTCCCGTTTGTTTATGATTTGTTTTTCGACGGCATAAACATATTCAAGTTGATTTTTTGCAACCTTCTATACATTGTTTTCATACGTTCCGCTAGTATCATAGAATGTACACGGATAGATACTTAGTCCGTCTCATTATCTGTATGATATTTGCCATGAACGACATATATCTTTGAAATATAACTCTAACAAGTACTAAATGAGATGTAAGTGCAGGTGCAGCTGTTCTCGAGTTCCCTGCGAATACTTTTCCAAAATATTTGCTTAAATATCAAGGAAATATGGTTGGAGAAGCAAAGCTTTTTTCGTAAGTCTTATAATCTGAACATTTTTTTGTAAGAGTTTGAATTCATTCGCAGACAATAGCTGCGTGCATTGAGGCTATCTAGTATTCCCCTTTGCAATTCACTTTTATTTAGATCTGCGTTTCTCCAAGTTGCGTCTCAGATATTATTGCAGTACATAGTTTCACAGATTTCATGACAGAAGTATTTTAATGTGCATATACAATGGAGATCTAGCCATCTAGCTGCATCTGATCCCAGCTTGTCAATTCCCTCTCACAGCGTTAACATGATAGAATCTGGGGAGGGTCAAGAAGCTACGCCCGTGGGAGATATACTGTGCGATATGTTCAGTTCACATGAGTTCTCTCAGGGCAACTTGGCTGCTAATTCTCCAGGACGGGACGTCTTAGAAACTGATAACCATCAGAAAGTGATGGCCAACAACACATATAGCTGTGGAGCGAAACAGGAGAAAGCAGACGAACGGGCATCTGGCTGTTCTCCGTTCTCTTATGCCTACCTTTTACGTGCAAAGAGTAATGTCTATACCCTAATCCCGTTCACTTTTTAAATGAAGTTATAGCAATCTTTACCTAGAAATATTATCATAAATTACGGATTAAGTACACGAACTCTGGAAATTAACTGATAACAATCCTTACATACAAACCTTATCATAAATTACGGATTAACTACACGAACTCTGGAAATTACCAATTTACCATTCTTTCAGTGCAGTTTTCCACCTACCCATGCATTGATCAGAGGTACTACTTTTATTAATCTGTACTTCTATCAATCTGTATTTGCTACCTGCACATAAGTATCTTTTCATAAATAACTAATATGTCTATTTCTCTTGCGCATCAATATTATTTGCTATAAATGATTGATATTTCTGCTAATCAGTCAACTGCAGTTTATCTGGTCTATGAACATGAGCAGTTAATATAGTTACTCTAGAATTCCAGTATTGAGAGCCACATGTTAATGCATCTTAATTGTTTTTTACAAGATGACACTTGTTAAAATAAATAGAAGAGAAGAGAACAGGATAGGATAGTTTATTTAAGTCCATAAAACACCTTAGAGGATATAGAATTTATGGGACTAATAATGATCAAAGTTTATGTTTTTTTAGTTATGTAAACATTCTCATCAAAGTTTATGTTTTTTTAGTTATGTAAACATTCTCACCAAAGTTTATGTTTTGGTAGTTATCTAAAAATTCTCACCTGAGTCATTAGGTTATGTACGTTAGTAAAATTTAAGTTATGTAAATTAGTAAAATTAAATTGTGGAAGAAAATGTATCATCACATACATTTCATTTTCAATTTCTTTTTGTGTTAAGTAAGGAAAGATGTTTTACTTTATTTAAATTTTTTCATTTTTTTTTGTTTCAATTAATAAGTGATGAAAACTTAGTATGAATTTTCAAGTAAATGTTTTTCATGCAGAGCTATTTTCTCTTGATGTTATGTGTAAGTATTTCATTTTCAATTTCTTTTTATGTGTTAAGTAAGGATAGATGTTTTACTCTATTTAAAAATTTCCATTTTTTATTTCAATTAATAGGTGATGAAAACTTAGTATGAATTTTCAAGTAAATGTTTTTGATGTAGATCTATTTTCTTTTGATGTTGTGTGTAAGTAATCATTGAGTTGAAGTCACTTTAATAGATGCAAGTCTTGAATGGATATTTGGAAAAAAAAATTCTTCAATTCCCATTTGTTTTATGAGCTCTATCTTATCTACATGTAAGTGAGATGTCATATATAATAATACACTAGGACAATGCTTTTCTTTCTATTTTCTCCTAACATCATAGTATAAGAGGTTTGTATTTTAACTCATAATTCCTTACAGTGCCACTAATGGTGAGGCTAACAAGTGTAAACCTAGATAACAATAGGCTAGAGTAGACTAGGGTCAGATAACTTCAAACTCATTTTTATTGAGGCATTAAGGAGCATTCTAAGCCTACTCGAGTGTATGGGGATCATTAGGAATGAGAGAGGTGAATGGATTCTAGCATATTCCAGAGATAACAATAGGATCTATTAGATATCTAGTTCAAGGAACCAAGTTGGCCCAATCCAAGGAAATAATTACACCACGTAGAGGTGGAAGAAAAATCTCATCTCCATCTAAAAATTATGCAAAGAGAACTTGGGAAGAGAACCCACTAGGAGATTTTGACTACATTGGAAAAATGAAAAATCTTTGGTCAATTGTTGACATTTGAAATATGTTAACTTTCTTCTATAATTATTTGAAGAGACTGAGATCCCAAACTAGACAACTATGCAAAATAAAAAAGCTTTGGTCAATTGTTGGCATTATAAATATGTTAACTTTATTCTATGATTATTTGAAGAGATGGAGATCCCAAACAAGATAGCCATGCAAAATCAATGAATCGAAACACATCCTCCTAAACTTCCAACTCATAGATGTTTTTCTCCACATTTATTTTGCATACAATAGAGGGCCTTCATGCCTCCTACTACTCATTTCTAGATATAAAAGTTAAGAGTTCCAATTACAACTACAATTAAATTCAAGGTCGAGGTACTTGTAAGAATATGTTACCTCTAATTTGTTTCCATTAAATGTGATGGGGGCATCCCTATCACAACCATGTATCAGGCTATTACTATTACCTTTGTTGTTTTTACATTAACCTTCATTTGTATCCTCCTCAAATTCCAACTCATATATGTTTTTCTCCACATCTATTTTGCATAGAATAGAGGGGCTTCATGCCATTCCAACTCATAGATGTTTTTCTCCACATTTATTTTTCATAGAATATAGGGCCTTCATGCCTCCTACTACTCATTTATAGATATAAGATTTAAGAGTTCCTATTACAACTATGATTATATTCAAGATCAAGGTACTTGTAAGAATAAATTACCTACAATTAGTCAACATTAAATGTGATGGTGACATCCCTATCAAAACTATCTATCTGGATATTACTATTATCTTTTTTGTTTTTACATTAACTTTCATTAGGGTAAAATTTGTGAGATGTGTTTGGAGACTTGGTGCCTTGCTAATAACAAAACATCATTTTCATAAATCAACAACAATCAAGCATAACCTACTATGGCTATTCATCAATAACACATAACTTGTTATGGTTATTGATCCTCCCCCGAGGATTTAGACCTACAAAGCATAACAGTTGCATGTGAAAGGAAATAAGAACATTCAATACTAGAATTCCAAATCAGTATATTGCAAAGGGCTCTCATAAAATCAAGAAACAAAGAGAAAGGGACAACATCACATAAAGGTAATCACTCTTCCTCTTCCCCTCTTGGAATAAAAAATTCTACAAGTAAAGAACCAATCAAGATTCCAAAAGATGACAAGAAACGAGGAAGACCCTCAAAAAAGTAATTATTACAAGAATTAGGTGAACTTCTCCTAAATTCAAGACGAATCAAGAGCATGGCGAAGAAATTTTCTTCCCAAACCTAAGCCTCTCAATGATAACCATATCTTGGAATGTTTGAGGCCTCAATGGTCCAAGAAAACAAAGAAGCTTGAAGACCTTAATCTCTTCTGAAAAACCCTCAATGATAATGATCCAAGAAACAAAATGTAACTCCGCAACCCTGGAAAAAATAGCCTCAAAGGGGTCCCTAGGTGGATTAACCATCCTATGGAACCCTTATGACATCTCCCTCTCTCACTTATTCACTACCTTTCATTCAATCTCTGCCAAATTACAACCAATAGGATCCGACCAAAGTGACTACAACACAAATGTATATGGACCCCAAGCTGCCCAAGATAAATTAGATTTTCTTCACTGCTTACACTTCCTGAGATGCCTCATTGAAGATCATCCTTGGCTTCTAGGAAGAGACTTCAACATCATAACCTCCCACTTAGAAAAATGTGTAGGCCTCAATCGCCTCGACCTTGAATCCACAAATTTCGAAGAAACCATCAACGACCTAAGCTTAGTGGACCAGGAAACCACGAATGGCATCTTCACCTGGAATAATCATCACTCAGTCCCGCAAGAAACAACCTCCCACTGGGATCACTTTCTCATTTCAAAATCCCTTATACTCAAAAACTTTACGCTTTAGGTATCAATTATTCCCTATCATGGCTATGATCATTGGCCTATTTTCCTCCTCATTGACATCTAAAGCAACCTGAAAAATGACCCATTTTGCCTTGAATCCTTTTGGCTAACCCATCCTTCTTTCCACACAAGATTTTCGTCATGGTGGCAGGCAACGAATGTCAATTTTGGCTCCCCAATGTACAACTTCCAACAACTCTTGAAGAACCTGAAACATCATATCAAGTCCTGGAATAAAACAAAATTTGGAAACATTTTCAAAGCCAAAAATCAACTTCAAGATCACATGCAACAAATTCAGCAAATGATGATAAAAAATAGTTTCTCTCAAGAGATATTAGGAAAAGAAGCTACTATACTTACTCAAATATCTATCAGATAAAATCAAGAACAAATTCTCCAATGCCAGAAATCAAGGGTCCTATGGCTAAGAGAAGGTGAAAGAAACTCAAAGTTCTTTCACAACTTGATGATCCAATGAAGAAATGAGAACATAATCACCTCCCTGAGAGACAATGAAGAGAACAAATTCAAAAATCATCAAGATATCCAATTAGAACTAATGCAACATTACCTCTCCCTAATGCAAGAACCCCATCAACAAGGAAATGAAGCAATCATAAAAATCACTCAGCTCATTCCCAAAGTTCTTAATGAATATCATAATGAAGTCCCGTTGAGACAAATTATCATGGAAGAGGTGGAATAACCCATCTCAGAAATTCCCAAAGGAAATTCCCCAGGCCCAGATGGATTCATAGTGGATTTCTATCAAGCATATTAGTCGATAATAAAGAACGAAGTCTTGGGAGTGGTGGAAGACTCCCACAAATTTCAAAAAATGCTCCCTTCTCTCAATTCCGCCTTCCTCACTCTCATTCTTAAAGAATAAAAAGTGGAAAGTCCTAGCGAATTCCGCTCGATAGCCATTTGCAATGTCATTTACAAGATCATCTCCAAAATCATTGCCAACATACTCAAACCCCTCCTCCCCTTCTTAATTTCTTCTGAGGATACATGATATGTAGAAGGAAGACAAATATTGGACAATGCCATCTTAACCCATGATCTTCTGCATTCCCTCCACACCTCCAAGAAACTAGGTATGCTCATAAAGTTAGATCTATCCAAATCCTTTGATAGCCTAAACTGGAACTTCATCTATAGTACCCTAACAACCTTTGGCTTCAACAAGAATTGGATGAATTGGATAAAATATCTGATCTCCATGACCTTCTTCGCAATTGTTGTCAATGGCTCCCCCTCCCCAACCTTCTCCACCTCCCATGGCATTCATCAAGGAGACCCTCTCTCACCCTTCCTCTTCATTTTGATGGTGGAAGGCTTAGGCAAGGCCATCAAGGAAGAAGTAGATCAAGGAAACTGGAAGAGCCTCTCTCTTCACGGTGAAGAAAAACCCACCACACACCAACAATACGTGGACAACACAATGCTAATGGCCACTCCAAAAATCAAAGAGGCCCTTACAATCAAGAAAGTTTTACGAGACTTCTCAGAGGCTTTCGACATGTGCATCAACAAAGAAAAATCCCAATTTTTCTTCTTCTTCAACACTCCTCAACCTATTCAATGTCACCTAATAGAAATTTTACGCTACCAACGATGCAAGCTTCGATCCAAGTACGTGGGAGTTCCCCTGACTGAGAACTCCCTAAAAAGGAAATCTTGGGAGAACCTCCTAGAAAACATGGCAAAAAAATTGGATAATTGGGCCTTTCTCTCTCTCAACATAGAAATCGGACTTATCCTCATCAAATATGTCCTCCAATCCATGCCTATATTCTACTTCTCAATGATAAGAGTCCAAAAATTCATCTTCATAGACATTCAAAATAGTCAACATTCCTTCCTCTAGGGAATCACCAAAAATAAAATGAAATGGGCCCCGGTAACCTAGGAAAAAATATGTCGCCCAAAATACAAAAGTGGACTAGGTCTGAGAGATCCAAATATTATCAACCAAACCCTTGGAGCCAATATTTGGTGGCGATGGATCACCAACCCTCAGACGTGATGAGTTAGCTTCTAGAAAAGTAAATATCCCGAAACTAACAAGTGATTCAGATCATCAGAATGAACAATGCTCACACAAGTTATAACCTTTGAACTTATACTGGCACAATCGTCACCTAATTTAGGAAAAATTCTTCTGGGAAATAAAAAATGGCGAGGAAGCCCTCTTCGGGAAGGACGCTTGGCAATAACTTCCTCGCTGGACTGACCAAGAATCTCTTCAAAATCTTCAATCAGAAATGACAAAGAAGAAAAAAAATAGGGTGGCACATTACTAGATAGTAGAATACAACCACAATCAATGGAGAAGATGGATTCCTTCTCATCTATGGATCAAAGCCATAGATCAACCCACCATTGATGGATTTCTAGCAGACCTCAACAAAAGGAAAATTTGGTTCTCCAATCAATCGGATCATCTAAGATAGTGTAAATCAACTTTAGGAACCTTTACAAATAAATAATCCTACTCCTTTGCATATAGGAACGATCAGCTCCCAAAATCACCCATATAGAACAAGATATGGAATGAAAACCTTTGGCTAAAATTATCAACCTTACTCTTCTTTCTCACCCTCAACAAATCCCTAACCTAGGACAATCTCTGCAAATGTGGCTTCTCAAGTCCCTCGTGATTCTACCTCTGTCTCTCAAAAGAGGAGTCGGTGGAGCACCTCTTTAATGCTTTTCACTACACAAAATAGATTTGGACCTTCTTGGGAGTTGTTTTCCATCGTTCCGACCGCTCCAAAATTTCCATCCAAACAAAAATAGAACTTTGGCCCCTTTCCATCACCCAAAGTCTAAAGATCTTAGAATATTCTCATTGAATTTCTCATCTAGGAAGCCTGGAAAGAGTGCAATCGCAAGAATTTTAAGCGTCAAATGATCTCTTCCTAGGACCTATGGAAAAGGGTCACAAATTATGTCTAGGAAAAAATCCTTGCCCAACCTTGTAAGGAGGAGGAATGGAAATCTAACCTATATGAGATAACAATCCTTGAAGCCTTCAACCTCAACGCTAGCTAAGCCTCTGTTAAAGTTTATGCTATTATTAGGTTACAATAAATTTACTAGATAACAATAGCATATACATGATCACTGAGAGAAACATAATCACAAGAGTACACAAGCATTTATCCTAGGAAACCCTCAAGGGGAAGAAAACCCAAAAAAACCTCCTTAATATAGATAGCCAATACAATGTCAAGATAATGAACCAAACAACACATAAATTCTTCTCCCAAGGATGCACCTCTCTCTCTCTTCCTTCTTCCGGCAACTGGTTACTGCAACTTCCTTCAATACTTGCGCACTAGATGAGTGAGATGAGTGTGTGTCCAAATGAGGCGCTAGCCTCTCTTATTTATACAATCTGGCACATGTGAAATGGGGTGTCTTTTCACTAGCTAGGCCGACTTCTCATTCTGGGTGGTTATAACAACTTTAATATATTCTGGCTGGGCCGACTTCTCATTCTGGGTGGTTATAACCACTTTAATATATTCTGTCTAGGTCGGCTTCTCATTCTGGGTGGTTATAACCACTTTAATATATTCAAGGGCTGAATTTTCATTTAGCCTATTACAATTAGGGTTTGACCAATCCGCAAAAGGGGATTTGGTCAATTACAATGCCCGACATGATCAATCCACAAAAGGGGATTGATCTAATCAATACTAAATATATTTTATCTTCTTGCTTCCCGTTGGAGAAACATCCACATTCCTCTCTACGAGGGTGGTCACACCCCTCTTTACGAGTGTATTCTAGCATGTCCCTAGAGTATCCAAAACTCAACACTTGGACAGAGGCCGACCTTGGAAAATTTCTCATTCCCCTTCTCTACGAAGGTCTCTTCCTTCTCTATGAAGGTGTCTTCTCTTTCTCCTTCTCTACAAAGGACTACCAGTGGGATTTCTCATTCCTTCTCTACTAAGGTCTCTTCCTTCTCTACGAAGGTCTAGCTATGGGATCCAAAAAATGTCTTGTGGTCCAAAATCTTTCAATGATATGATACCATGCTACCCATCTACTGGGAACCATCCATCTACTGGATAAATTTCATCTTGATCAAAATATCTGGGCACCATCCATCAAATAACGATCCTCCATTTCAAAATTGGAGACATAGCTCCCTCTTGCACCAACCTGATAGTTTCTAATCATCATCCTTGAAGCTCTCTTCTGTAATATCCTGGGTGCCTTCTTGAGTTCGAATATTTTTTTCTTTCTGTCTTCATACTAGATCAACCTGCTCCCTCTACATCTATAAGAACGGTATCAGAGCAACCTGTAGTTACCTGCATCTCATTCACTATATCTGAGTATCCATATTTTTCTTCATCTTGAATATTTATGTTCTGCATCTTTAGGAGCCTCCTGCTTCTATATAAATAATGGATATTGTCTGGTCTTTACTGACTGTCATCATATCATACGTCCTTCTCGTGTTTTCTAACTTCTGCAAGTCACGACATAAGTTATTTCTTCCGAGACTTGTAAACTTACTTACAATATGCTTTCTTTGTCACTCTCATGAGTGATCATACATGAAATAAATATTTTATCTCTTTCTTCATCCTCTTCTTTGATACTTCCTTCATAAGTCTTCATAGATACTGAAATAAAACGAGGTTAATTAACATTCTCACAAAAAACTAACTTGTTATGAGAAGGTATTAAAGTAAACAAGATACTAAAAATAAACATGAATACTTATCTTTTGTTTTTGTGTGGGAAGGCTCTATGGACTCCAACATTTGATATCTTTCTTCGGATCAACTATCTTCAACTTAAAGTACATAATCCTTAATTTCTGCTAAAGATTTCTTTGAGGGAGGAGATTCCTCTTATTCTGCCACATGTGCTTGATACTTTCTTTTTCCTTTTCCTTGAGGATAGTCATAGGAAAAGTATCCCAACTTTTGACAGTTGTAGCATCTGATCTTTGAAACATATTTCTTCTTATCTGGAACTCTTATGGAGTTATCTTCTTTATTATTCTTCGTGAAGGAACTTATTTTGTTCGTTTGATCTATAAGAGATTCCTCTTCGTCAACAATTAATCTCTTCTGTTGGTATG
>SNQJ01S0003091.1:156030-181239 GCA_010110895.2 Picea sitchensis
TATTAAATATTTTATTTATCTATATATATAAAATAAACACCAAGTATATAATATGAGTGAGTCTAATGGTTAAAAACATGGTCTAATATAGTGGAAATTGTACAACAAAGCACAATATTTATAGACCTTGGTGCTAGACATAGAAAAACCAAGAAATATGTCCAAGTAGTGGAGATGGAGTATGAACAAAGTAGCCTACAATTTAATAGGGTAAAAGGATGGAAAATTACACTTGATGTGTAATATCCTCAAATTTTAGAAAAATAAATTCTAAGTTGAATTTATAAATAAATTTTAGTTTTTGGAAAATTTAGATTTGAAAATAATTTGTCATTTATGGAAAATCCGAATTTAGAATTTTGGGTTATGTAATTAATTATTTGATGATTATTGGGAAACGATTTGACTTGCCCAAGTGTCCTCTTTTATTGGACACATGTATGAGACAAACTTTTAATAAATTAAATGCTGGAAGATGAATGGAAAAACCAGGTTAAAAATAGCTTACCATGACTCCATGAGTGGAGAACAGGTTTGAGTTACCTTAGAGCTGATTTTTACAAGTGGAAGAAGTTGAATTTGACCACTAGCAACCCCTAAAAATCAAGGATTTGTAAAGCTACGAATTTCCCGAAGGAGGGAAAGGAATGGAAAGACCTAGACACAAGAATATATACAACATATGTGGGAGGTAATACGTTGCTTGGTATGTTGAGGAATGTAGAATTGTTTGTTGTTATGAGAACTTGTAGTGTGATCCAAAGCATTTTCTGATCTATTGATGGTGACTATAGCTAAGGAGGATAATTCAGTTCGCCCTTATGGACCCACGGTCAGGCAAGGGGGTGATCATGACAAATGATTGTGTATGTTCTGTTCTACGGTTGGGTGGAACATGGTTGTTTCATTTGCTTCCCAACATCAACTTTTCCAGATATGTATTTGAGTTGTGTATTTAAATTGTTGTTGCTATGCTACTCATGTTTTATTATTGATCTTATATAGTTGATTCCATATCTTATGTTATTATTCTTAGAAACAAAATCCATTTGAAAATAATTGTATAACCATATTAGTTGATATGGGTTAACACTGTGTAAAATATTTGTAGTAGTATGTTATTAACAATTTAGTTTATATATATGAATATAGATATATATAAGCGTAAACAAACTGCATTATATTTCTGTTGTTATGTTGAACAAAAGAATAACAGCCCCAATACATGTTTTGTCAATTATGAAGGAAAAACACTTGATACAGTAGAGTACAGGTCATTTGAAAAAAAATGATATACATCTTTATTAAAATCAATAGATCAAAGATCAAAATGTTACAGTTTGAGTTCCTTAAACACCTGAGCTCCTTATCTAGTTGATTTTTGTTTTTAGAGGACTACATAAAACTGTCCACAAATACTCGCAAGGACTCGTAGAAGAAGATGGAACCCAAAAACCTTTTGTGGATAGGACACACACTTCTCTAAGTGCCTTGGCTGTTCTCCCAACCTGTGACAAACATACACAATAATTAGTAACTTACTGATGTGCGAAATTATTATAGATGAAACAATTAAAAGAACCAAGTATACTTAACTTGGATTTCAATGACATATCGAGACATCCTCGCTGCTTTGCAAATCCATCAATCCAAGACCCAGGAGGGGAGTGGGTGCATTTTTTCATCTGATGGGTTCCCTCACAAGAAAAACATGCACCCATCATCAGTTGACATATATGATAAAATAATTTCTATGGATGTAAAATGATAAACAAAACTCTAAATTAAAGTTCTGTAACTTAATACCCTGTAGGCTTATAGAATTTCAGAGAGAAGTTATAATACAGATTGCATATGTAACGACCCTCAACGTTACGACTACATTCAATGCAACACAAAAGCTTAATTTTTTTTTTTTTTTGGCAGGATGACAATAACGACAATAGTTAAACAACGCAGCTTGTCGACGAACGTCGCGCATGCATATCAGGCAAAAGAAAACAATGAATCTACACACTAGCACACTGAACAATTGGGAGAAACATGCATAAATAAAAAACAAAGAAGCGACTATCTACCTGACACAAACACAACAACAACTACAAGCTAAGGAAAACATCCACAATCTCGACACAACGACCTCGACGACCAATAACTAGAAACTCTATGGTGCACAAAACCCAATGCATGAAGTCGTTACAACCCAAGTCCCAATAACTGTTACAACAAATAATGCCCATATCGGGAAGCATAGACTGTCGCCAGGTTATCATTCACCTCTATCCCTCAGGGCATGTGATGATCCCCTCATCATGAATCATACTGCCACCAGGTGATAGGCGTGACAATAACCATGGCACAACTTAACATGCCTGGAACAATATCCCAAGAAAATCCAATGCACTAGGAGACCGAATTAACTAACATGAAGACTATACCCACTTACCCAAGCAATAAGTCGACAAGACACAAGATGACATCACTCAATTTAAAATATGCAAGCTATTAAACGACTTTGCCAACAACCACAACCATTATATGTTAAGCATGATGTGTAAGTGCGAAGGAGATAACTATTGCATGCACTCTAACAATCAACTATGCTGGTCAACAATCATACATTGTCCATTAAAAAGTGAACTTCTTATCATTAAAAAGTGATCTACTCTACTTATTAAATATTCGACATTGCTCTCTAAATATTGCGGTCTAAAATATCGTTGTTTGAAATATACATCAGGTGCACGCAATTTTCGCAGTCTAAGTGCGTTTCAATGGAATTTAACTCTATAACATCGCTAAATTAAATCACAGTAAAATCACTATCTTTTAAGCTGAACAAATATAACGCTATCCTTCAACAATATAATTTCGCTATCTATGGAATCTAATCTCTGTCATTACGCTAACATTTGATTATTAGAAAATCGTTGTCAAMATTTTATCAATATGCTATTAAACTAATCACCATTAATAACACATGCTATCAAGTTGCGGTTAATAACATTTGTTGTCTTTAAACTGTACGATTCCTTGTCCGTTAAGCAAATAGATCGATTTAACCATCAATTATATCGTTGTATTTACACAGTATTAACAATATAAAAGAATTAGCAAGGAATTTAATATGTCTTTCTCTCAACACTCCACAATCACATTACTGTTCATTAATAAAGGTCATGGTAGCCACTAAAATCGTTGTCTAAAACTGTGGGAGGCTATAAAATGTGCCAAGGAAAATCGTTGACAGATGTGATATTGCAATGTATCAAAATTCCAGTGAAATTGCAGTGATTTGATAATAGTCGAACACGGTGTTATAATATAAACTCCACCGCTGCCTGTCTAACCATATGGTACAAGGATTGCAACCAATACAAAATTGGAGCCAGTGTATAGTGTAAAAATGCAGTCAAGCTCATGGTAAAAATGTAGTCATTCTCAGGATAAAACCGCAGTCCATCTTATGGTAAAAATGAAATCATGGTCAAGGTAAAACACAATCATTTAATTGCATAAATATGCAGTCCTTAAATGTGTAAGCAAGTATCCCTAATATTATTTGTTGGGCATTGAGCAATATCAATTCGTTGTGTATCTCAAAAATAAACGTAGGTATCATTTTAGTATTGGTTTGTCCTTCTGATATTTTAAAATCTCTTATCCATTATCTTAAAATCGTTCTCTGACTATTGAATTAGCTTTTGAATAATTCCAAATGCATTTGAATGCAAAAATTGTTTCTAAATAATAAAATCTTTCCTAAATAATAAAACGTTTCTGAGTAGTAAAATCGTGGGTAAAGTGATATTGCAGAGTGTAAATATATGATATACATGGAATGAGATAATTTCTTGGCGAAATAGGATTTTACTGTCTTATTAAATGTATAATTAATTTCCTTAACATTACTGGAATATGATATCATTGTGTAACAATATAAAATCGTTGTATAACATTATTGGCATATGATATCGCTATGATATAATTAATTTCCATAACATTACTGGAATATGATATCGCTAACTATGTCAACATAGTCTCATAATATATAAATTCACTATCAGTATATTAAATTTACAGTCACAGGATACGCATAAAATTGCTATCAACAGACATTAAACTCATAGTGTGAACATCTTTATAATTGCGCTGTGTGAAATGGACACATAAATTATGTGTGAAAAGATTTATAAATCGCTCATATATAAAAATCGCTAACAATAAATGTAAATCGCAGTCACCATGTAGATTGCAGTCAATATGTAAATCACAGTTACTAAATGTAAATTGCAGTCAAAATGTAAAGGGAATCATAGTAAAAAAGGAGAATGAAATCGCAGTAAAAAATGATGATGAAATCGCATTCGATATATTAATGAAGCACTGGGATTCACCATTAAAATCGCAAAGATGATACAAACAAGGTGCTAGGATTTATCAATAAAATTGCAGAGATAATCAACAAAGCGTAGAGACTATTCGATCAGAGATGAATGAACATAACACATAGATATCCAAACACAAGAAGGCACAAAGACAATCATTCAACCATGAATCAATCAAACACATAGATAAGTAAGGGGTAAATAACTGGGAACAAATATCCTTTTCTCATTATACATGCACATAAAAGCAGGGGATTAGAATCTATAGGTCTATAAAAACCGAAGTGACGACTGTCGATTCGTCTCCTCACCGACTGCTCAGGCATGGATTGATGACCTAGGGGTAAGGGCATAAGATAAAGAAAAATCTCTTCATACTAATCAATAAAACCAAAAAGAACAGTCATAGAAATCAGGGGTTGGGTTTCCAAGGAAATCAATTCAAAATCAGCGAGCATAAGGCTATGATGACTTTAAGTTCTCGATTAAAAACGTTGATTAAAATACATTTCTTCACACAATAAAAGTATAGTAATGGAAGCGCAAGAAAAATAATATTCTACCATTCAAATAAATGCATGCATACCATAGCCCACGACGACAACTATGAGTCGTTGTCCCATGGACGCTCTTTCCAGTTCCTGCTTTCTGATCGACGTGACTTCACTTGGTACCTCCCAGCCAGCGCTAGAGGTACTCTTCTTTCCCCTAAGCCCCCCAAGACACAAAGGGGCCCCACACACTAAACCAAAGAACAACTAGCTCCTAGCTTGCCTCGCAAGGTTGAGCTACTACTCCTCACTGAGATTGGTATCTCAACTCCCACAAGCTCATTCAGTGAAGTATATATTTTTGTAGCGTAACATTATGCAAAACAAAATGCATCTTTCATCCTCCTCCTCCCTCCATCCCTTTATAGGTTTCTTGTGATGAGTTTCTTTTCCCGAATTTCCATTGTTGCTTTCATTAATTTAATTAAGAAAAACCTCCCCAATACACATGTCACCCATCCCCCAAGTTGCTTAATTTACTTTTCATTAATTTAATTAAGAAAAACCTCCCCCATACACATGTCACCCATCCCCCTAGTTGCACGAGAAATTAATTTAATTAATTATTTAATTACTCCTATTTCCCTCACCCATCTAAAATCATTCCTAAAATCGCTCCTTGGTGTCCCCATATTCCCTTGCACATTTTAAATGATTTACGCCTTTACTAAATTACTAGTGGAGTTCATAACTAGAAAGTTCTTAAAGGCAATATTCCTTACTAAGTTAGTCATTCATCTTTTTCCTTACGTTTCTCTTTTTCTTTATGTTTCCCCTTTTCCCCTTAGTTTCCGATTTGTTTTAAGTTTCCTTCTTTTCTCTTTTTATCTAAAACTCAAATTAGCAAGTGTAGAAAAAAATCATTTCCTTTCTTAAAGAAATTTAATCTCCCAAAGTAATTTGATTTTGATAAATTAATTGAATTTCTCACCCCCCTTATCGTCACATGTTAAATTATGATTATTATTATTTTTTTACCACAAGTATCACTTAGACCTAGATTTTAATTTCCCAGGCTAGGCGACATTTTTATTAGGGAAATTGTTTTTAAATCTTACTTATCACGTCAATCATTTTAAGGTTGACTAGGTTTATTCACTTACCCGTTGAAATAACGACGTGTCCTTCAGGATGCACTAGGTGCTCCAAGGTTTCCACTCACCTTTTTAAGTTTTCCTTACACGACGTGCCCTTCAGGATGCACTACATGCTCCAAGGGTGCCACTCGCCTCCTTCCATTTTCCTTGCACGATGTGCCCTTTAGGATGCACTACGTGTTCTAAGGGTGCCACTCGCCTCCTTCCATTTTCCTTGCACGACGTGCCCTCCAGGACGCACTACGTGTTCCAAGGGTGTCACTCGCCTCTTTCCATTTTCCTTGCGCAACATGCCCTTTAGGACACACTACGTGTTCCAAGGGTGCCACTCGCCTCTTGACTGACTTGGTAGACATAAAAAACCCTTGGAGTCAATACTCCACCAGGTGATCTTGTTGAATATTAAGGGCCTCTAATGAATAAGGACCCTCCCTTATTGCGCACCCCTTATAATCATCGTGAGCGACTGTCACAATCTTCCCTCACTGCATCGTGGGTCTTCTCAAACTAGGCAATCGTTAACCTATAGGTCGAGCCACGATGAGATTGCTAGTAGGTTGTGGAAGGGATGTTGTCCACACCTCTCCCTCAAAGTCTCTGGTTGTTATGCGTAACCCCTCTACTCCACAAGTGAGTCTGGTCGACAAGCTATCATCAACCTGCATCATCAATGAATCATGTCAGCAAAATAATCAATCATCATAACATCTAATTAGATTTACACATGTCATATCTACAACAATCAAACCCCAATAGTCCACTCCTTGACTATATTTGGAGTCCAAGGGGTTTCATTGATGCCTCTGCATCCTCGAGGTCCAAGGTCTTGCATACTTAGGAGAACCAAGTCAATAACACTTGTCTATGTCAATACAACAAAATAACATGTCATCATATCCATAATGCTTCATAATCATAATCAAACTCCCAATAGTATAATAATCCGGATCACTTGCAAGAAAGTGTCCTAAGTGCCAAAATAATATGTATCACAGTATCATAAGTCTATCTATCAAACACAAATGGAAACTATTGGCACATATCGTATGCGTCCTCCCAGGTCGTCGAGTGCAGACTATAGTTGTCCCACTCGACCTTGACCTAATCTACTGTTCGACACCATAGTTGTCGAATGCCATGATCCAGGATGCAGATTGGCTCAGCCATGAGAACACCCTCATCGGATACCTACAAGGAACTCATTTCAATAACATGTGTAGCATCACTAATATAATGTCTCAAAACAGATACGTGAAAAACATCGTGCATACGCTTCAAAGAATCAGGCAAGGCTAGTCGATAGGCCACGGGCCCCTTCCTCTCCACGATCTCGAAAGGTCCCACAAACCTAGGAGAGAGTTTATCTCCGTTTCCAAACTTGATTGAACCTTTATGCAGTTTTACTCGCAAAAAGACTCGATCACCAAATTCGTAACTACGGTCGACACGATGTGCATTGGCTTAACTCTTCTGTCGATCCCGTGCTTCTTTGATCCTTTGTCTTATTGTTTTCATTTTATATTCCATTTCTTGGATCACTTCTGGTCCCACCATGACCCTATCCTCAAGCCGATCTCAACTCAAAGGCGTTCGACATGGTTGCCCATAAATAAACTCGAAAGGCACCATCTTAATGGTTCTTTGGTAACTGTTGTTATAAGCCAATTCTACCAGTGGCAAGATTTTTTCCCAATGCTTCTGTTGATCCATCACATACATGCGCAACATGTATTCCAAGACTTGGATTGTTTGTTTGGTCTTCCTGTCTGTTTCCAAGTGATACGCAGTACTAAAGTTAAGTTGGGGTCCGAAGGCCTCTTGGAAACTAGTCTAAAATCGTCCAGAAAATACCTATCCCTGATCAGATATAATCCTCTTAGGCATGCTATGTAGCCTCACAATATCACTGATGAGAACTCTAGCTATGTCAGGAGCCTAATACATTGTACGTACATGAATAAAATGATCACTCTTCGTCAAAGTGTCGACTACCACAAAAATCGAGTCATGTCTCCTTGTCGTCAGTGGCAATCCACCAATGAAATCCATCGAAATGACCTCCCATTTCGATTCTGGAATAGTGTGTGGTTGCAGTAATCTTGTTGGATGTCTATGTTCATCCTTCACTTGCCGACATTTTAGACATCTCGCCACATAGTTGACTATGTCTGCCTTCATTCATTTCCATAAGAATAAGGGTTTAAGGTCTACTCTCATATTCGTGACTCCAGGGTGAGCCATGTACACTGCTATGTGAGCCTTGTTTAGGATCAAACTCCTCAACTCGTCGTTCGGTGGTACATAAATTTGATTGTTAAATCTCAATAATCAATCATCGTCAAATGTAAATCCTTCAAATCTTGGTACCATCATTGTGTTTTGTCCGATAAAATCCTTGACCTCTTTGTACCAGTAATCGTCGCGCTGTAAAGTTAGAATCATTTCATGTAGATTCATCTGAAGAGGCAACACCGAAAAAATGTATGGTCTTCGACTCAATACATATGCCACTCAGTTCACTGTTCCTTTTATGTAAGTGATCTCGAAATCGTACTCACTAAGAAATTCTGACCAACATCGTTGTCGCGCGTTCAGGTCGATTTCCGTAAAGATGTGTTGTAGTCCATAGTTGTCCATTTTTAGTTTAATTTTCATCTAAAAGCTAGTGTCTCCAAACTCTCAAGGCATATTCAATGGCTAACAACTCCAAATCATGTGTCGCATAGTTCTCCTCATGCCTTCTCAACTTTCTCGAGATGTAATCATTCACTCAACTGTCTTGCATCAGGACTCCGCCTAAGCCTTCCTTGGATGCGTCAGTGCATACCAAGAAGTCCATGTCCATGTCAGGGACCTTCAGTATCAGTGTTGTTGTCAAAAACTCCTTGAGCCTCCGAAATGATTCCGCGCATTTCTCGGTCCAAACAAACTTCTTGTTCTTGTTCTTCAATTATGTGATCAGATTTTCTATCATCGAAAATCCCTTGATGAATCCTCAATAGTATCCCACTAAACTCAAGAAGCTACACACTTCCGGGACATTCGTCGGCGCAAGACATTCCATAATAGCCTCGACCTTTGCTGGATCCACGATGATACCCTCGGCGGAGATGACATGCCCTAAGTAGTGAATCTTCGATTGATAAAATGAGGATTCAGACAATTTCCCATACAATTTGTTCTCTCGCAGAAACTGTAGTACCAAGTGCAAGTGCTCATCATGCTCCTTCATCGTCTGAGAGTAAATCAAAATATCGTCAATGAATAGTTGGATGAACTTTTCCAAGTACTCGTGGAACACCTCGTTCATCAAACTCATAAATACCCCTGGGGTGTTTGTTAGTCCAAACGGTAAAACAATAAACTCGTAATGTCCGAACCTCTTCTTAAAGGGTGTCTTAGGGACGTCATCCTCCTTGATCCATATCTGGTGATACCTTGATCTCAAGTCAATATTTGAAAACACCATTGCACCCTTCATATGATCAAACAGATCATCAATCCTTGGCAACATATATTGATTCTTGATCGTTTCCTTGTTCAATTGACGATGGTCAATGCAGAGTCTCCATTACCCATCCTTCTTTCGTATGAAAATAAGAGGCGCACCCCATGGCGACCTTCTAGGACGTATCAGTCCCAGGTCCAACAACTCCTTCAGTTGCATTCTCAACTCCTGTAACTCCGAGGTTGACATACGATAAGGCATTCTCGCTATTGGTCCAGTCTCTGGTTTTAGGTATATGGTAAATTCCAATTCCCTCTCTGGTGGCATCCCAGGTAACTCCTCCCGGAAGACGTCCACAAACTCTCTCACCACAGGAAGGTGTTCTAGACCTTCCACTACTCCCTTCTCGTTTAATGCAAGGATCTTATAAAGTTTTCATCCCTTGTGCATGCTCTTCCGTAGCTGCAAAGAAAATATGAACCTCAGGGAAACTCCTTGGTTCCATCCTACAACCATGCGTCTCTATCCCTCATCATCGACCAAGCTCAACCGTTTAGTATTACAGTTGATTATCGCTTCATGCGATTCCAACCAGTCCATACCGATCATGACATCATAAGATCCTAAGATCATGGCATACAGGTTGGCCCTGGTAACAAACTCTCCCAGGTTAAGGGTACAACCCGTAACCTTCCCTCTAACCTTCTGTTTGGATCCTGAATCCATCTCTACCAAGATAAACTCATCCTATTCGAATGCCTTTACCTTAATCCTTTTTAGCGCTGCATCAGAAAGGAAACTCTTGGTAGCACCGAGATCTATCAAAATACTAAGGGTTTGGTCAACGACAGTACCTAACGTCTTGAGCACAGTCGAATGGTGGTCTACCTGGCGGTTATTCACCACTGCATGAATCCAATGGGCCTTGCCCAAAACTCCCATGGTAGTGGGTCCGACTGATTTAGATGCTCTGGTCCTATCCACTGGGAAGTCATGTTGGTAATGTGGCTCCCCACATTCCAAAACACCTTCTTCGATCCAATAATCCTGGTAGTTGAAGTAGAAGTTGAATCCTAACACTAAGGCTAACATGAACTTGCTGACCTTAAGTTTCTTGGTAAAGGTGCAGAGCATACCGAAGCAACTCCGAAAATGGGCCTTGTACTCTGGCACCGTATGGCTACCCTATCGCAAGGCATTTGAACTCATTGAGCTTACGCTCAATGAATCCCTCCAATAGACACCTCTCTTAAAACCGTTCCTCGAATAGTTCCCATGACACATATTAGATGACCATGTTCAATTGCGGCAAGAGCATCTTCCCTCATAGAAGAGAAATCCTCTTTAGTTGAAAGACCTCCCTATGGACCTTCAAGTTGGAGGTATAGTCACGAAGTGAAAGAACATCGCCTTATTCTCCAACCATGCCTCGGTGGCTGCACCGTCCGGGGCACCAAAAAACTTAGGAAATTTGACCTTCTCAAGTTCGCGGTGAATATTGATGGTACTAACTGGGCAAGCTGTGGACTCGCAAGGGTACAGGCGCCCCGACCTCATCTCAGTACAGATGGTGATTAAAGGCCTCTGAAAATCTATGGAAGGACCCTCGTCAGACCATCATCATCCCTTACAACAATCGAACCCAACCAAAGGGCTTTCTCCTCCCCCTTGGGGGTTAGACTCTGAGGGCGCATGAACTTCTAGAGGCATCGCACCTCCTTCCATGGAACCATGCTGTGAACCTTTGTGTCATCCTCTAATTGAGATCACCGCATGGACACGTTAAAGATTTAGTAATGCTAGGTTAGATACTCAAGGGTTTACTACAGTGGAAAGCCTGGCGATCCAAAAACATAGGGTTGAACCCACTCTGATACCATAAGTAACGACCCTCAACGTTATGACTACATGTGACGCAACACAGAAGCTTATTATTTTTTTTTTTTGTCATGACGACAATAATGACAATACTTAAACAACGCAACTTGTCGACAAATGTCGCGAATGCAGATTAGGCAACAAACAAGAATGAATCTACACACTATCACAATGAGCAAATGGATGAAACATGCGTAAATCAAAAAGAAACAAATGACTACCTGCCCGACACAAACATGATAATGCCTACAAGCTAAAGAAAACATCCACAATCCTAACACAACGGCCTCAACGACCAGTAACTAGAACCTCTATGGCACGAAGAACCCAATGCATGAAGCCGTTACAACCCAAGTCCCAATGACTGTTACAATGAACAACGCCCACATTGGGAAGAATAGACTCCAGCCAGGTTATCATTCGCCTCTATCCCTCAGGGCGCATGATAATCCCCTCATTAGGAATCATGGCATCACCAGGCGATAGGTGTGACAATAACCATGGCGCAACTTAACATGCTTAGACAGATATCCCAAGAAACTCCAATGCGCTAGGAGACTTAATTAACTGACATGAAGACTATACCTACTCACCTAAGAAATAAGTTGACAAGATGCAAGATGACATCACTTAATTTAAAATGTGCAAGCTATTAAATGACTTCGCCAACAACCACAACCATTATCTATTAAGCATGATGTGTAAGTGCGAAGGAATGAACTATTACATGCACTCTAACAATCAAATACGTTGGTCAACAATCATACACTGTCCATTAAAAAGTGAACTTCTTATCATTAAAAAGTGATCTACTCTACTTATTAAATAATCGACATTGCTCTCTAAATATTGTGGTCTAAAATATCGTTGTCTGAAATATACTTCAGGTGCACGCAATTTTCCCAGTGTAAGTGTGTTTCAAGGGAATTTAACTCTATAACATCGCTAAATTAAATCGCAGTAAAATCACTATCTTTTAAGCTGAACAAATATAACGTTGTCCTTCAACAATATAATTTCGCTATCTATGGAATCTAATCTCTGTCAAATCGCTAACACATGACTATTAGAAAATCGTTGTCAACATACTATCAATATGCTATTAAATTAATCGCCATTAATAACACATGCTATCAAGATGCAGTTAATAAAATTTGTTGTCGGTTAAGCAAATAGAGTGATTTAACCATCACTTATATCGCTGTATTTACACATGATTAACAATATAAAAGAATTAGGAATGAATTTAATATGTCTTGCTCTCATCACTCCACAATCACACTACTGTTCATTAATAAAGGTCACAATATCCACTAAAATCGTTGTCTAAAACTATGGGAAGCTGTAAAATTTGCCAAGGAAAATCACTGATAGATGTGATATTGCAGTGTATCAAAATTGTAGTGAAATTGCATTAATTTGATAATAGTTGAACACGGTGTTATAATATAAACTCCACCGTTGTCTGTCTAACCATATGGTACAAGGATCACAACCAATAAAAAATCGCAGCCAATGATTAGTGTAAAAATGCAGTCAAGCTCATGTTAAAAATGAATTCATTCTCACGATAAAAACGTAGTCCATATTATTGTAAAATCGTAATCATGCTCAAGGTAAAACACAATCATTTAATTGCATAAGAATTCATTCCTTCAATGTGTAAAAGCACAGGTATCCCTGATATCATTCATTGGGCATTGAGCAATATCAATTCACTGTGTATCTCAAAAAGAAACATAGGTATCATTTTAGTATTGGTTTGTCCTTATGATATTTTAAAATCGCTTATCTGATATCTTAAAATCGTTCTTTGAATATTGAATTAGCTTCTGAATAATTCCAAACGCATATGAATGCTAAAACTGTTTCTAAATAATAAAATCTTTCCTAAATAATAAAAGTTTTTTTAGAAGTAAAGTCGTGGGTAAAGTGATACTACAGAGTGAAAATATATGATATACACAGAATGAGATAATTTCTTGGAGAAATAGGATTTTACTGTCTTATTAAATGTATAATTAATTTCCTTAACATTACTGGAATATGATATTGCTGTGTAACGTTACTGGAATATAAAATCGTTGTATAACATTACTGGCATATGATATCGCTATGATATAATTAATTTCCATAACATTACTGGAATATGATATCGCTAACTATGTCAACGCAGTCTCATAATATATAATTTCACTATCAATATATTAAATTTACAGTCACAGGATACACATAAAATTGCTATCAATAGACATTAAACTCGTAGTGTGAACAACTTTATAATTCCGCTGTGTGAAATGGCCACATAAATTCTGTGTGAAAAGCTTTAAAAACCACTCATGTATAAAAATCACTGACAATAAATGAAATCTGCAGACACCATGCAGATTGCAGTCAGTATGTAAATCACATTCACTAAATGTAAATTGCAGTCAAAATGTAAAGGGAATCACAGTAAAAAAGGAGAATGAAATCACAGTAAAAAATGATGATGAAATTGTAGTCGATATATTTATGAAGCACCGGGATTCACCATTAAAATCGCAGAGATGATACCAACAAGGTGCTAGGATTTATCAATAAAATATCATAGATAATCAACAAAGAGTAGAGAATATTTGATCAGAGATGAATGAACATAACATAGACATATCCAAACACAAGAAGGCGCAAAGACAATAATTCATCCATGAATCAATGGAACACAGAGATAAGTAAGGGGTAGACAACTGGGAAAAATTATCCTTCGCTAATCATCCATGCACAGAAAAGTAGGGCATTAGAATCTATAGGTCTATAAACACCGAAGTGACGATCATCAATTCAACTCTTGGTCAACTGCTCAGGAATGGACTAATGACCTAGGGGTAAGAGCAGAAGATAAATCATAATCTCTTCATACTAATCAATAAAACCAAACAGAACAATCATAGCAACCAGGGGTTGGGTTGCCAAGGAAATCAATTCAAAAACAACGAGCGTAAGGATATGATGAATTTAAGTTATCGATTAAAAGCTCTGAGTAAAACACATTTCTTCAAACAATATAAGTATAGTAATGAAAGCACAATAAAAATGATAATCTACCATTCAAATAAACGCATGCGTACAGTAGCCCAAGGCAACAACTCAAATCCGTTGTCTCACACGTGCTCCATCCAGTTCCCGCTTGTCGATCGATGTGACTTCACCGGTCCCTCCCAACCAACGCTAGGGGTACTCTTCTCCCCCCTGAGCCCCGTGAGCCACAAAGGGGCCACACACACTAAACCAAAGAACAACTAGCACCCAACTTGCCTTGCAAGATCGAGCTACCACTCGTTACTCGAGCTGGGTATCCCAACTCCCACAAGATAAGTCATTCAAGGAAAAAAATTATCCAGCATAATGTTACGCATAAATGATGAGATCCATCTCCTCCTCCTCCATCATTTTTATAGATTTTCTAAGTGATTTCTTTCCGAAATTCCCATTTAATTTATTTTTCATTAATTTAATTAAGAAAAACCTCCCCCATACACATGTCACCCATCCCCCTAGTTGCACCAGAAATTAATTTGATTAATTAGTTAATTACTCCTATTTCCCTCACCCAACTAAAAGAATTCCTAAAATTTATTCTTGGTGTCCCCATATTCCCTTACACATTTTAAATGACTTCAGCCTTTACTAAATTCCTAGTGGAGTTCATAATTAGAAAGTTCTTAAAGGCAAGATTCCTTTCTAAGTTAGTCAGTCAAATTTTTCCTTACATTTCTCTTTTTCTTTATGTTTCCCCTTTCCCCTTAGTTTCCGATTTCTTTTAAGTTTCCCTCTTTTCCCTTTTTATCTAAAACTCAAATTAGCAAGTGTAGAAAAACAATCATTTCCTTTTAAAAAAAAAATTAATCCCCCAAATTAATTTGATTTTAATAAATTAATTGAATTTCTTACCCACTTCTCGTCACATGTTAAATTATGATTATTATTATTTTCTTACCACAAGTATCACTTAGAACTATATTTTAATTTCCTAGGCTGGGCGACATTTTTATTAGGGAAATTGTTTTTAAATCTTACTTATCATGTCATTCATTTTAAGGTCGACTAGGTTTATTCACTTACCCATTGAAATCATGATGYGCCCTTYAGGATGCACTAGGTGCTCAGTGCCACTTGCCTTTTTCCATTTTCCTTGCGCAACGTGCCCTTTAGGACGCACTACGTKCTCCAAGGGTGTCACTCACCTCCTTCCATTTTCCTTGCATGACATGCCCTTCAGGACGCATTGCGTGCTCCAAGGGTGCCACTCGCCTCCTTCCATTTTCCTTGTGCGATGTGCCCTTAAGGACGCACTACATGCTTCAAGGGTGCCACTCGCCTCTTTCCATTTTCCTTGTGTGAGGTGCCCTTCAAGATGCACTACGTGATCCAAGGATGCCACTCGCCTCTTGACTAACTTGGTATACATCAAAAACCCCTAGAGTCAATACTCCACCAGGTGATATTGCGAAAGACTAAGGGCCTCTAAGGAATAAGGCCCGTGCCTTATTGTGCACCCCTTAGAATCATTGTGAGCGATTGTCACAGTCTGGCCTCATGACATCGTGGGTCTTATCGAACTAGGTAATCATTAACCTACAATTCGAGCCACGACGGGAGTGCAAGTAGGCTGTGGCAGGGCTATTGTCCACACCTCTCCCTCAAACTCTATGGTACTCATGCATGACCCCTCTACTCCACAAGTGATTCTGGTCAGAAAGTTATCGTCAGCCTGCATCATCAACAAATCATGTCATCAAAATAATCAATGATCATAACATCTAATCAAATGTACACATGTCATATCTACAACAATCAAACACCAATAATCCTCTCCCTGACTCAATCCAGAGTCCAAGGGGATTCAACAATGCCTCTGCATCCTCGAGGTCCAAAGTCCTGCACACTCAGGAGAATCGAGTCAATAGCACCTGTCTATGTCAATACAACAAAATAACATGTCATCATATCGATAATGCATCATAATCATAATCAAATGCCCAATAGTATAATAATCTGGATCACTTGCAAGCAAGTGTCCTCAAAGAATAAGTTCGATCAATGTGCGCAAGAGAGGGATGTTACAACATACAAGAGAATGGATTAAACTTTTCCACAAGTATTATTTCAAATAAAGCTTGCAAGATAAACCACATACGAAGGGATACAAAAATTACTGTAGCAAAGTTGCTAACTTAAATAGAGATTTACTTGCATAATACATAGTGTGTTTTTGACAAAAACAATGCTTATGGCATGTATGAATTTAACAAAACTTTAGAGCGAGATACTATTCTGACTGAATCTAAACATAAATTACGCAGAGCATATTAAAAATAAATCCATGCGAGTTCGAAATTAGCCTTAACAAGATATAACAATGCATGCAAGTATCAGACTTGGCCTATGATGAATTCCAGCAATCATAAATTTTAAACCAGCAAGGATATCGAATTTCACTCAGCGGATTTGAATAAATAACCAACAACATAGACCAATGTCGAATGGACATAGGGTTCTAGAAGAGACAGAGCATTATGTTTCTCAACATAGGTATTTTTATATCTGGCGCATACAATTATATATGAGGTGTATCACTGCTATTCTCCAACGAACAATGGTATTTTACCTCATAAAATACAGAGTGGATTTTTAATTATAGAAATCAATTTAAGCAATGAATTTGGTCCAACTAAAGGATGGACATACGATATTATTCGTCCAAGTCTTCACCCGAGTCTTCTCGTTAGTTATCAAAATGACAGTTATCTTTTCCTTACTAGTAAGCTACCTATAAGAAAAACATGGGGTTACGCCCTTTATGAAAACCTGAAACAAAACGAAATGCTTACAAAGGACTATGGTTTCCGACCACAAGAAAACGAGGGAGGAACTTGAAGGGTTACAGTTTTGGAAGACTGGTAGTCATTAAAAAGAAAATCACAACAAACTGAACCGGATGATAAACTTACCCCAAGAGAAAGCCTCTAATGCAGAAGAGCACTGAAGTAAAATGCATAAGGGAACTTTTACCCTAGGACCTCAAGAATGGATTATGTGACAGTAAATAAATCAAGTAAAAAACCATGTACAGAGATCCCTTCAACACAGATTTCATTATAACGGAAAATGGGACATAAGGAATGCATTATGCAGAGAACCCTTCAATGCTGGATAGAGTGTATGGGAAACATAGCTTAAACAACACATTGTACAGAGCCCATTTCAACGCAGTAATACGTTGCATAAGGAAAGTGTTAATATAAAGAAAGACATGATACATAGAGCTTCTAAAATACAAAGAATGCATCATACAACAAACTGTTGGGAACATCGTTTTATATAGAGAATGTTTCCTTCAAACCTAAATAACACCATTGCATTGAAACGACGAGTATGTAGAATAGGATACACAGAGGTACTGGACTTATTGTTTACAAGCAGAGAGAAAAACATGAAAACGATGACCACCATGCCTGTGGAGAAACCCGCTAAATGCCCCTTTGCTATCTTTCTACACAGAACCGAGAACAAAACTTGAAATAGTGGCCACCACGTCGTGAAAGGATCTGACTAAATGACATAGAGCTGAGATAAAAAATCGAAATAGTGGCCACCACGCCTGTGGAAAACTGGTCGAACACCCCATGACTATCATGCTACCATAGAGCCACATAACACTACCATCGCAGGAGAAAAACACAAAGTAACAAAATGTAATGAATAACTGTGAAGGCTAATGGCACCTCATGCCTCATGATAGTGGAGGAGGATATAAGGTACACCACCCTCATTTTTCATGTGAAGCCAGCCTAAGTGGCAAGCCCGTAGTGGATCTTTCCTGCAAATGTCAGGCTTGGAGATTAAAGGTGGTCGGACACCATTAATGGATACGACCCAACTTAAATGCCCTAAGACTAGGTTCGACCATCCAGGTAATTACCATCATTAATGCTTCTCGAATTTAATAAAGGCCACAAATTTATGTGTAATGCGGACCAATGGTGTATAAACAGGGTCACGTCTATATCATTGTGCTTATCATAATTTTACATAACATGGTTTATTACTGTGGAACTTGACAAACCTAGCGCATAGCTTTTGGAGTTAGTGGGTTATGACCCCTAGGTTCATTCCCATGTACGCTAGTGTTAAGTCTTGATTGTATCATTAAATATTTTATAAACATAGTGTAATACTTATATAAATGGGTCACATAAATTATGCCTCTGCTATGGACCTTGACAAAATGTCAGGCTTGGAGATTAAAGGTGGTCGGACACCATTAATGGATACGACCCAACTTAAATGCCCTAAGACTAGGTTCGACCATCCAGGTAATTACCATCATTAATGCTTCTCGAATTTAATAAAGGCCACAAATTTATGTGTAATGCGGACCAATGGTGTATAAACAGGGTCACGTCTATATCATTGTGCTTATCATAATTTTGCATAACATGGTTTATTACTGTGGAACTTGACAAACCTAGCGCATAGCTTTTGGAGTTAGTGGGTTATGACCCCTAGGTTCATTCCTATGTACGCTAGTGTTAAGTCTTGATTGTATCATTAAATATTTTATAAACATAGTGTAATACTTACATAATAGGTTAACACATAAATTATGCCCCTGCTATGGACCTTGACATGCCTAACCACTAACACATCAACATTACAATGTTAATTCTAATAGCAATTATCGCCACAGAAAACGCATGTTGATCTTGATCTCTTAAACAAACTATTTTAGAAATATACATAATGATACACTTGCTGGGTATATAATTACTAGGTATATAATTACTGGATTAAGATAAATTATTCTTGTGTCACGAACAATTGTCGTACTTAACAGACTTTAGTTTTGCTCTTTTAATTTTTTTTTTTTTAATTCATGAAAAATTTGGGGGTACATTACATGATGAAATTCCTCCTAAAGTTCCCAACATTCCCACAAATTTCTAAAAAAAAAAAATAGAGTTTAACCTAAACTAATGAAGCAATTACCATGGAAATATTTGATGAACTACTTAGGAGGTCAAAAATTATATATATATATAAACACATCCTCCTTGGATCTACACAAATTCATTCCTCATGCATTAGATGTTCGAAAACTTCAGAGGATATTACATATCCCACAATTGTAAATGCATAAGAAATCTCTATGAGGATTAATGAATCATCTATCTAGAAGTTCTAAGGACTGCTCAAGAACTTAATATTAATTTCACCATACTTCTTAAAATGAGAAACAAGAAAAGGATAAGTAAAAGAATCAACAAGAGAAAAGGATAAGTAAAAGAATCACCATTGTACATATAGCTTATCTTCAACTACGTACATTTTCTCATAAGGAAACACTTTTTTTATCTTTTAAGGCATGGGTTTCTTTTCTCAGAAGGTGGAGACATGAAATAGAATAATGTTCATTGAGTCATATTACATGTCATATCATAGAGGAAAAATTTGAATATCCTAAATAGGAAGGTTAACAATCAAGTGGAATGTCAAGTTAGTTAAAGGAAGATGAATCCTCTTAGAGGAAAAGAAAAAAAAAATGATAGAGATAACAAATAGGAAAGGAGAGGAAAATAATAGTCACCTAGGTGTATTAAGTTCATTTGTTTCCCATCTCTTCTTCTTTTTCTATAAATTATAATGACTGAAATTGTAAAAGGATTTTTTCTTGTGCATCTTGTAGAGTTTTCTATGAAATATTATTGAATGATACGACATTGCTCACGAAGATTTTTGGAGACAAAATTAAGCTTTGAAATGTGTGGTTTGTGGAATTTTTTTGTTGATTTACTTAATTTTAGAATGCTACGAGAAGATGATTTTATAGTGTAGACTTTTCTCACTTAAATATAACTTGTTTATTTAGTTTATCTCACATATTAATTGTGCATAGTCTTAAGGACGATATTTTAATCAACTATTCATTAGTAAAATTTTATATAATTTTGTTGGTTATTTATATTACTACTTTTATTTTCTTAAGTAACTTTTACTAAAGTTTGGAAGTAGTAAGATATTTGGTGTTATGTTTATTTCATCAATTTTTTTTAGCTATCCTAAACATCATTCTGCGTTCTAAATATTATATTAGTTGTATTTCATTTTATTTCAGTCAAAAAATTACATAAATGGTTGACTAGGATGCAATTAGTAAAACTCAAAGAAAACTATCTAAAAGTCATTAAGCCATAAACAAGACAATTCCCTATTCCAAAAAGTGTAAAGTTTATTTGAGACCTTTGATTAGGAACCATCCTACTTATTGCAGAGGGACATTCATCCTTGTCAACAATTTTGGCACTCCAAGGATGGTCACCATTATATTGCGAACGATAATAATATGCAATATTCATTTCTCACATAATCTTTTCGATGCAAATTCTAAACCTAAGAAATTTGATAAAGATATGAATATTGATCTCAAAAATCCTAATGTTGTAGAAACTGAACCTTGATACACTATTCCCAACCAATATTAATTAATTACATTGACTTACTTAGGCATATGCTAAGTACACGTTAGGCAAATCAGTCATTTTCCCTTATCGCCTTCACTGTGTAGGAGGAAGAGAATTTATAAAATGATCATTTAGAGAAATATAAAAATATGCTAGAATAAATATGCTCTTAACCTACTAGGACAACTCTAGTATTTTAATTTATTGGTAGTGTTACAAATTGGGGTGATTTTGAAGATGAATTTGTTGATAAATTTTGGGAAAAATATAATACAACCACACTTTTAAAAGAAATCTAATAATAAAAATATATAAAAAAAATAAAATTTAATCAACATTTAATTACAATATTAAATAATTTTTTAACAAATTTTATCTTGAATAATGAAATAATAATGTAATTTTATACTGATTATTTACAAGCACCTATTTCCATATTTGTTAGAAGAATACAATTTTTCAACAAATTCTATCTTGAATAATGAAATAATAGTGTAATTTACAAGCACCTATTTCCATATTTGTTAAAAGAGTCGGAAAGAAAACAATGGATGAATTTTTTTAAGAAGCCAAATATGTGGAAAAATAGATGTTGATTTTGATAGGTATCAGGAGAAATGAAGAAGCTAAATTCACTCCTAAGAAACTATTTGATCTATCCCAAACACCCCCCTAAATAATCAGCTTCACGACAAAGATCCCATGGATATGAAGAGTTCCCTACACGTGGTTAAAAAAATTATCATATGAAATTGATCACTTAATTTTTTTTTTCCCATGGATATGAAGAGTTCCCTACGCGTGGTTAGGGAAATTATCATATGAAATTGTTGACTTAAATATTTTTTTTTCTAGAGAAGCTGTCTCTAATAAAATAACTTACATGCCTTATTTCAAAAGGGCCATTACTATTTCAAAGCCCCTCAAACCATCCAATTTGAATTTTGAGGAGGTAGCCACGGATAATCATTGCAATTATAATTATGCTAATCATTTTGAAAAAAACATGTCATAATTGTTGTATTCAATATTTGTATTCCATGATATTGATGAAAAATCAATTTTTGGATGAAAAAAAAATGAGATGTAAATGCATGAGGATGAAAATTAATAGGTTGAACTAAAGGAAGAACAAACTGGAGGTGAAACCATGTTTTAAAGTGTCATACCATTGGAGTATAGAATATCATGAAGTGTAGATAATGGAAGAGATATAGGCTAGCTAGTTCGTACGAAGGGACACAACTTGGGAATCAAGGAACCTATCAATTATAATTCTTCTACATATTAGCCTACTCTTAATCCTAAGAAATTTGTAGGGACACAACTTGGGAATCAAGGGGCCTATCAACTTTAATTTTTTAACATTTTAGCCAATTCTTAATCGTAAGAAATTTGTAGTCCTTTCATTGTTCAAGAAAGAAACGATAAAAATTATATTTTTCATAAATATGAATTATAATGTGATTGAGAATATGAAAAAAAAATGTTTATTTTTTTTACATTTACAACAATTAAGGGAATTTCTAGGTAAAAAATGGGCCTTGAAATAAAAAATGAACCATCAAAACCAACTTTAAAAGAATCAATAGGGGTTGATGATTTCAACCATAAGGGTAAATATTTTTGGATGGAAATGAAGAAAACTATTTTTTTAATCGTATTTTTAACTTATCTCCTTATAGGTTTACTCAAAATTCAAGTGTAGACACTCATTGGATATAAAATTAAAATTCTCATCTAATGAGTACCCACTCAACATACTTTTGAGAGATCCATAGTGAGATAAACTTGAAATACATGAAAGGAAATGTGTGAAGAGTAGTTCTATCAAAAGTATGCACAATGGGTACTCGTTGAATGGATAATTAAATTACTCATCCAACAAATTCCTACACTTGAAATTTAAGTAAACATATAAGGATATAAATAAAAAGTATGATTARAAAAACARCTTTCTTTYTTTTGTTTTGAAAATTCATAACTTTTATTTTATTATCTTAACTATTATTTTCTTTAARAATCACATTTTAGATTTAGGGTTCCCAAAAAAAAAAAATGTATCCTACAAAATTTTATGTCATCTCCTTATGAATCTCACACGTGAGTGGAAAAATTATGATGTAAAGCCACATATATCTCAGATTAAACCAAAGTTAGAGATAATAAAAAAAAGATATGAATGAGAAATACTATAGTTGGAAATCATTCTAAGTCTCAAGACTTTCCTTTAATGTTGACTTTCAAAATTCATAATCAAAATTTACATAACTACTTGGTCGACTCGGTATCAAATGCCATGCCTTATTTGGTATGTTGTAAAGTAAATGGTACACCAACCAAAAGTATAACTCAAATTATTGGGGAGATTAAAGATGTTAAGGTTGTTGGGGAAGATTAAAGATGTTCAAATCACGTTAATAAAAATGTATACTAGACGATGGATATTATTATTGTTGATATTCTAGAATCTTATTATGGTGTGCTTCTTAGTGGAAATTGGTCATAGAAACTAAAATGATATTTTTCAACTGATTGATATTATTATTGTTCTTATATGATAGCAAAAAAAAATCAAATCAAAATTAAGTAGCGTAAGAAGCCCATATTAAACACATTTACAAAATACTTAGGATCCCATTCAATTCACACAAATAATTCATGGTAACTAATTTATGGAAAATGAAGTGGGAAATTACACCATAAAAAAATACATTTCTAAAATTGACGAATAGGATGAACTCCTTTGCACTTGGACTAATGAAAATGAGTATTATATTATAGTAGTTGTACAAAGTAGCACACCAACTAAATTAAATGTAAACACTGGCCTTTGGAATTTGTTTTTTTATGGTTTTAAATCACACGAAGGCACAAGAGCTAGTCGGATTTTGATTAATGTACAATAGAAAAAATTCCATATTATTTCCTACAGGATTGAATTTGAATGTACACATAATACCACATAATAGGAAGTGTTGACTCAAGGCTTGAAAAAAAGTTATTGATTTAAAGGTGAAATCTATAAAAGTTTTGGGTGATTCCAAAATCATTGTTTGGTAGGTAAATAATATTATTCATTTCTTATCACTGCATATGAGAAGTTATCATCTTGAGGTATGAAATCCAAGTGATGAATTGGAATATTTGAATATTACTTATGTTCCTCGATCAAAAAAATATCCTTATTGTATATTAACGAATACTTCCTCCAAATTAACTCCAATAAATGATGGTTTCATTATTGAATTACATTTTATTCCATTAGTTCCGGAAAACATTACTAATGTGAGGGTATTTAAGGGTGATTAACAGATTGTCCAATTCCTGAACAATAAAAGCACATTCAAGGGTGCAGTGATCAATGATGGAGAACGTGCCAAAGACTTCCAAGACTACCGGACAAGATGAAATGAAAAATGCTAAGGGAAATTCCATTCCAATAAAAATGTAATGTTTTAACATTGGAGAAATCATATGATATTAAGAGAATATATAAATGATCTCTGAACATCAAGATAAATAGCTTGTCCATCAATCATGAACAAATCTATTTGGGTATTGTTGAAAACCCACAGAAAAAGCTACTAAATATTAAAATCACTTTTAAATTCAAACATTTAGAATTGGGTATTGTTGAAAACCTACAGAAAAAGCTACTAAATATTAAAATCACTTTTAAATTCAAACATTTAGAAAGGGTGGATAATCTAGTTCTTATTAAAAAAATTAAGAGAAATTAGATTAAGTCTAGAATTTAAGAACTTAAATATAGATTATTTCATAAAGATAATTATCATATTCTTCATATGGAATAGATTCTACAATAGGTATTTGGTTAATTTTTTTTTTTGGCTATAATAAATTATTGAGTATTGGTGATGTAAGATGATGGGATGAAAACTATATTTCGCATTAAATGAGGAACATTTTTCTATAGATAGATTCCCTTTGGATTAATTAACTCTTGAACCACTTTCCAAGAAACTATGGACTTTTAACTTTCATAGGCATAATAAATTAGAGTGTTGTGGTGTACCTTGATGATGTAATGGTAAAAAAAAAAGAGAGTAGACCACATTCAACATCTAAGATGGATCTTATATGACATTTTCCTTAATCCCAATAAGAGTATTTTTTTTTGTGTTTCAAAGTAAAATTCTATGCCATATCATCTCAAAAGATGCAATTCTCATTGATCAAGGACTAAATCCATCGTGAATATTCCCATGCCAATTATAAAAAAATATAATGTAATCCTTTTTCAACAAAATAATTTTTGTTAGAATATTCGTGCCTAATTTTGTTGAAACTATTACGCTTATTCAGAAATGATAAAAAAAG
>SNQJ01S0003091.1:196785-212761 GCA_010110895.2 Picea sitchensis
GTATGCTTTCTTTGTCACTCTCATGAGTGATCATACATGAAATAAATATTTTATCTCTTTCTTCATCCTCTTCTTTGATACTTCCTTCATAAGTCTGCATAGATACTGAAATAAAATGAGGTTAATTAACATTCTCACAAAAAACTAACTTGTTATGAGAAGGTATTAAAGTAAACAAGATATTAAAAATAAACATGAATACTTATCTTTTGTTTTTGTATGGGGAGGCTCTACAGACTCCACCATTTGCTATCTTTCTTCAGATCAACTATCTTCAACTTAAAGTACATAATCCTTAATTTTTTCTAAATATTTCTTTGAGGGAGGAGATTCCTCTTCTTCTGCCACATGTGCTTGATACTTTCTTTTTCCTTTTCCTTGAGGATAGTCATAGGAAACGTATCCCAACTTTTGACAGTTGTAGCATCTGATCTTTGAAACATATTTCTTCTTATCTGGAACTCTTATGGAGTTATCTTGTTTATTGTTCTCCGTGAAGGAACTTATTTTGTTCGTTTGAGCTATAAGAGATTCCTCTTCATCAACAATTAATATCTTCTATTGGTATGCAAGTCTAGATTTTTCGTGTTTGCAATCTGCCCATAACTTATCAAACTTGGGTAACTTTCTTCTTGCACACACTCCTTGTACAAAAGGAATCCAAAATTTTGGAAACCCATTTAGGGTTGTTGTTACAATATCCTTGTCACTAATGACATCTACAATAGCTGCAAGTTGATCTCTGATATGAGAAACTCTCATAACGTAGGATGTGATAGATTCTGAGTTTTCTGTCTTCATATTACGAAGTTGATTTCTTAAGGTAAGATTCTGGATGATGTCTTTTCTTTCATATAACCTGCTAAGTGCTTCATACATTTTAATTGTTGTCTGTAGTTCAGATATATGAGGGAGCAAGTGATCCTTCACTGAATCTAACACAATCCTATTTTCTTTCATTTCATTCTTCTTATGCTTGGTCTTTTTCTCTTCTTCATCTGGTTCTGGTACACCCACTGTAACATGTTCTAGGAGATCATTCTCATCTAGAATCATGTGCAACCTATGCTTCCAATATCTGAATTTTCTAGATCTTTCCAGCCTGTCTTCTACCCTCATGTTGGTAGCCATTCTTTATTGAGGTAGAAAGAACCCTAGCTCTCTGGGCTATAGAAATAATAAAAAATAAAATATCTTGGATTTGAAAATTAAACTCCCCAAAAGATGCGCTGGACTAAAGTGAGTAGCCTGGTGTGTTTAGATTTAAGAAAATCCAGCATTTACCCCTCCAAACTTGATCTGCGGATTTATGGACTGGTGCTTCTGATTTTCTGGTACTTCTGGTTTTTTGGTACTTCTGGTACACTGGTACATTGGTACTTCTGGTTTTCTAGTACTTTGTGAAAACTAGGGTTTCACTTTTTGGGAGATCTAGCCACTGAAAAAGTGTGATGAGGATGCCAAAATGTTCCTTGAGGTAGGGCGCACCTTTCTAGATGGATTTGAGGTTGAAAACCTTCTTTAATAAAAAACCCTAATTTTCATGTATGACAACAATGATGTTTTTCTTTTTCTTGTGAAAGATGCTCTCTTCAGCTTAGCTCTGATACCCTGTTAAAATTTATGCTATTATTAGGTTACCTTCAATTTACTAGATAATAATAGCATAGACGGGATCACTGAGAGAAACAAAATCACAAGAGTACACAAGCATTTATCCTAGGAAACCCTCAAGGGGAAGAAAACCCAGCAAACATTTCTTAATATAGATAGCCAATACAATGCCAAGATAATGAACCAATCAACACATAAATTCCTCTCTCAAGGATTCGCCTCTCTCTCTCTTCTGCCGGCAACTGGTAAATGCAACTTCCTTCAATACTTGTGCACTAGATTAGTGAGCTGAGTGTGTGTCCAAATGAGGTTCTAGCCGCTCTTATTTATACAATCTGGCACGTGTGAAGTGGGGTGTCTTTTCACTGTCTGGGCCGACTTCTCATTCTGGGTGGTTATAACCACTTTAATATATTCTAGTTGGGCCAACTTCTCATTCTGGGTGGTTATAACCACTTTAATATATTTTGGCTGGGCCGACTTCTCATTCTGGGTGGTTATAACAACTTTAATATATTCAAGGGATGACTTTTCATTTAGCCTATTACAATTAGGGTTTGACCAATCCACAAAAGGGGATTTGGTCAATTACAATGCCAGACATGATCAATCCACAAAAGGGGATTGATCTAATCAATAATACTTATATTTTATCTTTCTCCACAAAAGAGGATAAGAATATTCTTTGTAGTTACACAATATTTTAACAACCTCCCTAGACCAAACCTCATATCCCAGCTCTCCAACTCCTTCTTCCCTTTGCCCTCCCCCCAGCTTCTTCAAGCTCAACTTTGATGGGGCTTCCAAAGGAAACCCGAGCTTTGCAAGATATGAAGGAGTCTTTAGAACTAGTCAAGGAGACATTTTGAGAACCTATGTAGGTAAGTTGGGATTAAACACCAACAATACAACTAAACTCCATGTTTTGAAAGAAGGATTAAGAATCGCCTCAGCTTAGGATATATCCAAGCTCATTTTGGAGGGAGACTCCTAAGTAATCAACAATCTGATCAAGCATATGTAGTATGGCTCTCTAATATAAAAAAATTCCAACATCTCGAGAATGGAATCCATCCTGGAGGAAATTGAACAAACTCTTCGCCTCATCTCGATGATCATTCCCAACCACATTCATCGCTCGGCTAACAAACTGGCTGGGGAACATGAGAGCCTCAATACCTCAGAAGATGATTGGGATAGGCCTTCAATACCCCTCGAGGATGATGGTTTCTCCTAATCTTTATCCTCAATTGCAATGACGGACCTCCCAACTCCTTAAACATGGCTCGTGAAGAAAGATAGAGGAAATCATATCTTTGAGGAATAAAGCAAGTGCATCAATCAATTGGTCTCCATAGAAGAAGACCTCGATCAACGAGAGAATCCTCTAGCTCTCCAACTATATTATCATACCAGGGCTCTAGTACATGATGTAAATGAAGCCAAGTGGGTGCCACTTATAATCCCCCTTCCTCCAATAGTGCTAGTGCTAGGCATCTCACCCTTCCAACTGGATTTCAGACTTAGCATTCTAGGCAAGGTTTTTACCCCGAAAATCTAGAAATGGGAAGCACAACACACTCCTCCGGATCCACCACAATCTAGTCGTATCACTTACCCCAGATGGGGTGCTTGGGAATAAAACCAATCGAAGGTCAAATCTCAATACTAACAAAAGGGACATGAATGGCGGGCCTACCTTTGATGCATACCTCGTCTAGAGAGTAGATCTTTCATGTACCATATGCCTCAATAATTAAGGGCCCCTGATCCGATGGATGAATCTAGACAAATGGACAATGTTGACAACCACATCAACTCCAACAAATATCAATGACAATACCTCCTTCACGACATCCAACTTCAACATTTACGACATGATCTTCTCTCTGAGACTCATGCATAGGGTGGTCATGTGATCTCCCATGCATCCTCCTACTTGGTTTTGAATGCTAGGTACAATAAAAAAAAAATGCCACATGGACGATGAATGCAGCTAAATGGTCTCCCACAACAACATGCCTAACTCGAAGAGATCCTAGTCACAATACTACCTCGCCGACATCCAACCTCGACATTAAAGGAAGGGTCTCATCCCCAAGAATCGTGTAGATGGCAGCCATGTGTCTTCATACCTAGATTTAAATTTGATGCATAGTCAACAAGGCCATAGGGACGAAGCTCTTAATGAGATTTATTGCTCGTCCCCTTGTAGAGAGGATTCATTCTCCCCTCACGATTCTTTTTCTCCATGATAAGCTCTGCATTTCAAAAAATGGGCGTGACTCTTCGCCAAGGTTTAATGCCTACTCTGCAATTCGGGAACTCAACTCTGGACTCTAGGTCACTCCCAACCATTGTTGGCGATTGGTACTCCCAGCCTCTGCTATCTCTCCTGTATCATCCCTCTTTTTGCGCTCTCATCCACGACACCATGTCCCCCCGACATGGCTATCCTCCAGGATATCGTAACGGTTCGGGAGCCCTGACTGCTTCTTCCTCGTGGAGTCAGGATGAGGGCAGATGAGACTCAAGAGTTCAATAGGAGGCCTACAACATAGCCAAAAACTATGAGAGTAACAACCCCCATCGGTTTTAGAGAACTCTAGACATGGTTTAAGCCACCGTAACCTTAAAGAGGGATATGACCACCGACTTTGAAGTTGTTGAGACCATTATTTATTGAGTTCCATATTTTGGTCATACAAGAGGCTCAAAAACTCACTACTAGAGGACAATAGAGCTATAATGAAATATCAAAACCTTTATGGGTCAGATTCTTCAGTCAAGGGAAGACACTCAGAACACGGTTCAACTTCAACTCGATGGTCTCCACTTGATGGTTCGAGTCTCCCGCCATCTTCCACAATTATCCCATGCCTCCAACAACTCATCACCCACAATAAGGCCTAAACAAAGCTCATCCAGAAAATCCTCTGGATTCCTCTCTCGGGCCCTCAACCCCTTGAAGCTAGTTTTCCTATCAGTCTTTTTTTTTAAAACGATAGATAAAAATAGACATAGGTCTAGTCCTTTTTGTCATTCTCATAGACTAGTGCCTTTGGATCCTCTTGTTTTTACAATTTTTTGGACAATCTACAAAGAATATATATAATTGGATTCTATTTACCTTTGTTGTTGGTATGGTTTCCAAAGTGGAAAGCTAGCAACAAAGCTCTTTTGTTTATATAATATTTTAAAAAATCAATAAAATTGTGACTTTGAACTATTTTATATATATATATATATATATATATATATATATATATAAATTCAACTTATTTTTAGTTTACAAATATATATTTATTTATATAATAATTGTTTTAATAAAAATAAGATTTCAAATAATATATTTTCTTATAAATTGATTGAATATAAAACATTAAGGAATTTATGAAAGATTGATTAAATATTTTAAGGTGAAGTCTCTAAACTGAATGATATTATTAACTATTATTATGTTGTGTGCAATTACTACATACATAACGTTTATAATACATAATTTATATATATATATATATATATATATATATATATATATATATATATATATATATATATATATATATATATATATATAATTTATTGTTCTATTGAAGATTAATGGGTATATTGGATGATATTAATAAGGTAAGAGATTATCAGATTTCTTTAAAATTTATTTCTATGCTCAAAAGGAATTGAGAGAAGTGTTTGAAGATCATCATAACTTTGATAATTTAAGAGGTTAGGGAGGTATGCATTATGGCAAATATTTTATTAAAGTCTAATTTGGGAATAGACAAGGCAATTTAAGAGGAAATGTTTTTCATCTTCAATGAACTCTTAATGTCACAAAAATGTTGTATCTTCTAAATTAGAGTTGACCACCTAATTATAATATTTTAATTTCCTTTATCCTCTAATTTAATTTATTAACAGTCTTTAATAAACAATAACTTAAAATATATCTATGAGAAACTAAACCTTTCCATTAAATCTTCAATATTTATCATTAATAATTTATCATGAATGAAAATAATGACCATGCCATACCTAAATATAATTTAATTTATTAATATTTTTGGTAGAAAAGCTTATTTGTTATCGTCTTCATAATTTCATGAATGGAAAATAATGGCCGTGTCATAGCTAAACAATGACACGGAGTTGTGTCATTAAAATAACGGAGTTGTGTCATTAAAATAACGATTCAGAACCTTGAGCAACGAACTGGAGTCCAAAATTACACTTCAGCCCAAGTATATATTGAGCTGGGATCCAATGTGGTGCCAGTTATCATATATGAATTTTGGATTAGGAATCTTTCCCTTGGTTTTAATCTATTTGTGAATGAATTTGGAGCATTGGGAAAACGCCAAAGAACAACTATATCAATTCCCTTGACACAATCGTGAAAGAAAGATGCAGTACTTCATGTACTTCATGCAAGTTATTGTTGTCCTTGATAAGTGACAAAATGCCATAAGCAGAAAATTGTCATACCATAAGCCCCATTTGTCTGAAGGGCTTACTCTTCACAAAAGAAACATCCACTAAGTGATAGGTAGATTACATTTTCTTATTGTCAAGGAATTAAAACAACCAAACTCTATCTTTACAATCATTTTTCCTCCCATCCCCACTTTTCTTCTACCACGTTTACATAGATATAACATTTTCCCAAAATTACATAAACTTAATGTACACCTAAGCAATTCTAATTTTAGCTGATTTGATCAACTAAATCTAGAATAGTAGGCAAGAAATCTGCCCATATCCATTATCAGTGGGAAATTAGTTGAGACCTTTTCAACAATCTCCACATTGACAATAATTTCCCTGAATATTGTGCCCAAATTTATTCATCACTTTTTCCACACAAATGAGAAGGCCAAACACCATACATAGCTTCTCTCCTGAAGCTTCTCTAACAATGTTGGTTTTGTAAACATGTCTGCAAATTCTCTTGGTATAGACCTTTTCAAGAGACACTCCACCTTCATCAATAGCATGTCTTTCAAAATGATATTTAATAAGAATATGCTTTGTCTCACCGTGATAAGATCTATTTTTATCCATATGAATAGCACTTTGATCATCGAAGAATAGTTCCTGCCATCCTGCATCCTTGCAAACTCACCCAACAAACCTTTTAACCGAATTTCCTCCTTGCAAGCATGTGAAACAAATATATATATTGCCTCTGTAGTGGATAAAGAAACAATATTTTGAAGCTTTGAAATCCAACAAACAAGTCCTCCTTCAGAGTAAAGACATATCCTGAAGTGGTTCTCTTTTTGTCCAAGTCACTTACAAAATATGAATCTACATAACCCCAGTTAAATCCTTTACCCAACCATTTTAGGTGATACAATAATTACTTGTGCCCCTAAGATACCATTTTAGGTGATACAATGATGCATACGCCCCCTAAGATCACAGAAGCACCCATTTTGTGACATCGATGTTCTTTATGTGGATTTCTCACATATCTAATGACCTGCTTCATAGTGAGATCTTTGGCCTAAATTACTTACCATCACATATCAAACTACTTCTTGCATTAGCATAGGTATATAAGATGTACACTCATTTTATTTCATCATTACTAGGACATAAACTTGAACAAAACTTGAAATAGAAATGAGGAATATTTATTGGTTTCTTTATTCATTCGAACCTTGGAAGTATTTCCTCCACATGCTTTTGTTTTGATAACCACAACTTACCAATTTTCCTGTCTTTATGTATCTCCATGCCCAAGGATTTTTTTGCTTCTCCTAGATCCTTTATATCAAATGTCTTAGCCAATTGAGCCTTTAACTTGTTGATTTCAGTCATGTTATTTTTTGCTATAAGCATATCGTCAATATATATGAAATAATATATGTCATTTTCCGCTTTTCAGTAAGAAGAATAGATGTATATTTCTTGTAAAATTTTAGTTCCTGCAGAAGGATTTAAATTCTTAGTAGCATTTCTAGGAGACTACCTCGAATATCTATTGACCTCACAAGTTGCAAGCAAACCTTTATTGCTATGTAAATGGTTCAAGTTGTTTTTCCATATATATTTCCTCATCCAAATATCCACATAAAAATGTTGTTTTAACATCTAGCCGCTCTAACTCAATATCAGTGAAACTAGATTACTAACACAACATGAATCAAAACAACCTTAACAATTGGTGAAAAAAAAAATCATGAAATCAATGCTTCCTTTTGAGAATCACAGTTTTTCAATTTTAATATTGACATTTATTCCTCAATTTTATCATCAAAAGCACTTTTTTTAGTTTGTGGACCCACTTCCAACCTACAACCTTCATTTCCTTCGGGAGCTCTATCAAGTCCCATGTTTTATTTCTCTCTAAGACATCCATTTCTTCTTTCATTTCTACCTTCCATTTAGCACTATAAGATACCTCTACATGCTTCCTAATAACAACTAGATTCCACATCATTAGAAATCAAATCAAGGATGCAACATAATCCATTATACCTCTTAAGAAAATTTGTTGTAGATCTCTGTAGAGATTGTTGTAGTATTTCCTCAATTTCCTGGAAATTTTCTTTATCATCAACTTATTATGCAAGAGATTCTTCATGAACCTCTTCATTCTCCTTCTCTCATGGATGGTCGAGGTTTCGGTAGATTTGTTGGGTTGTGAGCACTTTTTACTTGTTTCCTTCAACATCCATCTAATTTTATGGTGACAATTCATCCAAATGTAATATCTATGTATGGAATGTATGTGATTTTGTGGGAGTGAGATCCCACAATCTATATCTCATAATCCATGCCTTCCAACTTAGAAAACACAACATTTAGGATGCAACTTAGAATGTTGATTCTTAGAGAAAAGAGCATAGACCTCCGTGATTTTTAAAAATTGAATAATTTACAAGGGTGGCTTGTCCATGCCTCTTTTGGAATCTTATAGTTTATTGTAGGTAATATTGATCGATTTACGAGATAACATGTTGTAGGCTATTTCTTCCCATAATTCATGGCATTTTGGCATTCACAGGCATGCTCCTTGCTCTTTTCTAGAAGAGTCATATTTGTGTTTGGCAACATAACTGTTGAGGAATTATATATATATATTGGTTTTAAGTTTTTCGATCCTAGATTGAAATAATTTTCAAATTCCTTAGAATTAAACTCACCTTCATGATCGTTCTTAAACATTTTATTAACTTTGTATGCAAGATACCCGGATATATAAAATGTATGTAGAACAAAATAAAATGCTAGAAATGGCGGAATACTTGATAATATAACTAGCGCAAATCTCCACAATAACACATAAACAATGTGAACTTGTTTGATAACACTTTGATTGAGAAAAGCAATGTTCATGGAGGCCTCTTTGAAACCTCCGGTCGATCAACTCTTGTTACAATAATCTTGGCTAGGGTTTTCATACACCGACCCTTATTACTACTAAATATGTCTATTAAGAAGCATCTAGAGGAGAAGCTTCTTCTAGAAGCGGAAGCTTCTATTAGGTCTTCTTACATCAAATTTATTCTTTTTTATTGAAGGCCTTATTAATATTGACCTTTAATACATGAATACATTGATCTACCTATGGGTTAGGACCTTAATATACGCATATAAAACAACCTTGTCCTCAAGGCTTGAGATGTGGAAACTCTTCGCGGAATGGTATTTGGTTCCCCAAGTGGCATCTCTTTGGGGTATATCACTCCCTTTGTACTAGAACTTCCTTGATGGTTCTCTAACACAGGCAATGCTCACACTGGTCCGAAACTACTTTAGGCAAATGGATCCTTCTTCAACTAACTATGGAAGGTTGGTTTGAATTTGGCACTAGTTCAATCACCTTCTTCAAGCATGAAAAAAAGGATGTAGCTTAAAATGACTAGGAAAATCTAACCGATAGGCCACATGTCCCACACACTTTAGAACTGTATAAGGGCCATAAAAATTTGGGTGCTAGCTTTTTGACAATGCTCGGCCTTGAAGAAAGTTTTCTTATATAGTTTGGAGTCTCGAACACACGATCCCCTTCTACAAATTGATGTTGAGTGACCTTGATGCGCTTGTTGCTTCATTCGATTATTACCTGACCAGTACTCTTTAAGATGAAGGATATCCTCTCGGACTATAAATGTTTGTAATCCTTTGCCGGTTATGAGGAATTGCGATGTAAGTATGAGAGAACCGAAGGTGGCTTCTATCCATAAACGCTTCAAAATGAGTCATGCGAGTGGTGTATGGTATGTAGTGTTGTAAAACCATTCAGCGAGGGGTAACCGGTGAGCCCACTGGTGTTGTTTTTGAGCAAACACCTCAATGTTTCCAAATACTTGTTGACTACTTCAGTTTGTCCATCAATATGAGGATGATAAAATTTGGTGAGATACAATTGTATTGCCTTGTAGCTTGAGCGGTTCTTGCCAAAAATTGCTTGTAGAAGTTAGCAGGTCCACGATCAGAAACAATAGAGTCTCGCATGCCATGAAGCTTGGGCACGGGTCCTTGAAAATTTGAGCCACCGTGGGTGCAGTTAATGGGTGGTGAAGAGCGTAAAAATGAACATACTTGGAAAGCGATCCACCACCACCATTATGACTGATTTATTCCTTGATTTGGGTAGCGTGTAATAAATTCCATAGGATATCCTTCCAAATAGCTTGGGAATCCCGGAGCCGGTTGGAGGGTGACGAAGATTTGGCTACATTTATCCCTTTTTGCGTTGACACACTTCACATTCAGCGACAAACTTGCAGATGTCCTGTTTCGCGCATCCCAGAAAAACGTTTAACTCGGTCGTATGTTTTAGTGAACCCTGAGTTTCTTGCTGTGGGTGTAGCATGAAACAGAAAATCCTCACCAGTGGATTTGGAGAAACGTATTGTTCTTAAATCTAAGCGCGACCTTTGTATACGAAGCTCATCCTAGAGCCAAGAGTATCCTGGGGAAACTGGAGAATTGTTTTGCAATTTTTTTATCAATCGAGAAGTTTTGGGGTTTTGTAGCCATTCCTGGTGCACAACATGCATCCAATAGGTTACAATGAAGGAAAGAGAAAAATGGATCCGTCATATTCATATTTTCGGGACCCGGTGCATCCTCCACGACATTATCTTTGCCCTTCTTGTAAATGATCATAATCCTTATCCAAAGAGCTTAGTCACCCATTTTGTTACTCTGAGGAGGAAATGCATTGTTCCAAAATTACTGGAAGCACGGTGGTCGGTCTTAGTGACGTTGCCCCAAGAGATAAGGGCAGCACATAACTCCAACTGACATCACGAATGTAGCATTTCCTTTTCGCAAATGGGTTTGCCCAGTTCCTTTGATTAGTTTTTTCGGTGAAGGCCAAGGTGACCTCTTGCGAGGACAAGCGCCGATTCCGCTTCCCTAAAGTCACATTCCAACCTAAAGGTGTTGCATGAAATCGGGAAGAGGCAGAACCGGGAACGTTTTTTGCCTTAATTCGTCTTCAAGGTTTGAAAAGATTGAGCAGTAGGTCAAGTGAAAGAGTTCTTTTGAGGATAGCAGTGAGAGGTACTTTACCAATCTTTTCGAAGTAATTCTTGTGGCTTGCGATAATACCACCATTGAGCCCAAAACTCCACGCCAAGATTACAGAGTCTTTGAGTCAAACCGGTCTTACATAGCTTCAATCTTTTTGAGTCCACCCGATGCCATCCTTTCCACCAAATGACCCAAGTATTCAACTTAGAGGGACCAAAAGCACATTTAGACCGTCTCAGGAAAAGTTAGTCTTTGAGAGAATAGAAGCGAGGCGATCCACATGACTAAAGTGAATTACTGTCGAGGTTTGCTATAGGTGAGGGGGATATTATCAAATAAAACTAAGACAAATGATGGAGAAAGGGTGAAAGAGACATGTTCATGAGGCTTTGGAATGTGGAGGGGGAGTTACACAAGCTAAAGGGCATGACCAAAACTCACGCAGAGTGGCCCTCATGAGTGTGAAAGGTTGTCTTAGGAATGTCGAACTCTTCATATGTCATGTCACGGTGATAGCCCGAGCAAAGATAAACTTTGGTAAAGAATTGGGTGCCCTCAGATTCCATGAGGTCATCAATATGGCCGGGGAATGAGAAATTTGTCTTTGATGGTGAGTTTGTTGAGGAGGAGACCCAGAAGTGATGACACATTCTCAAGAGACCTTCTTTCTTTTGAGTACCATGGCCAGGAGGCAGTGGGGGCTCATGGAAGCGAATGATGCCTACAATAAGGAGTTCTGGACCATTTCTCAATTTCATTTTTGTGTGCAAAGGGGTGGTGATATATGAATGGGATATTGGAAGGCTTCTTGGGACAAGGGAATGGAATGATGTGAACCTGTGGGGAAGGAGGGAGTCGGTGGGAGTGGAGAAAATACCGTTTGATGTTTAGAAAGGAGGCTTGGAGGTCTTGGGGTACTAGTGGTGTCTCACAGCTGGCTTGTATGGTGTGGAGTTAGGCAATGACACTAGAATGACCTTTTTAGAATCTTTCCATGCGATGAGAACTGTGACCTCAGGTGAATCAAAGTGATGCCCTGGAATTTATATTGGTAGCCTTCTGGTTGTAGAATTGCATGGTTAAGTTCTAAAAAAAATCCATGAGAATGGGACAAAAATTCCTTAGCGATCTACACCCAACACAATGCTCATGGCCCCATCCATCAATAGAAAACATAGGATTTTGAGTTGTAGTCACGATTTGGAGGCGCACATTTTCTAGCGCCCACCATTTCATAAATCACCATTGGCAATCTTGATTTGGAAATTGTTGGCGGCATGGATGTAACAATGGGTTTCTTGGGCAATGTGGCGATGAATAAATTGTAGTCTTTGCCACTATCAAGAAGAATGATAACCTTTAAATTAGCGAATTGGCTGATTAACTTAGCGAAGTGCAGAGGCGGAGAGAAAATTTGGTGAGAGCATTGAAATGATGAGTTCCGCCGAGGAGGTCGGAGAGGAGGTTTACATATGGAGTGATTTCATGACTTGCAAAACAAGGGGAGTTTCAACATCATACGGAATATCCTCGGAGATGGCCATAAAAGGTTTTGTTCATACATTTGTATTTGATATTTTTCATCACAAAATTATAACATGACTGCTGAGTTAGTGTTCGACCATTTCATCCCTAGTCAATTTTGGATCTTTAATAGGGGTGGAGAGGAGTTGTGGGGTTTACTGGTTTGGGGTGATGGATAAAGGAAGGCTTATAGTTTTGAGGAAACAATTTGTTGTGCTTCTTGCTTTTTAGCTGTCTCACCCAAGTCCAATTGAGCCATGAAGACATGGGCTCGAATCTCCTCCTTGAGGCCATTGACTTACTCTCGAAAGCATCTGATCATGCCTCATTACCGAGAAAATCCGAGGTGCTCAAATGTAGTTATAAAGTCTTCCACTTTTTCTGATTGTTTCAAATTTGTCAAGCGGCCCAAATGGTTAGTGTCAGTCTCAAGGAATTCATAAAGCTCAGTAGCAAATTGGGTCCAAGCAATAATATACCCTTGTGAAGTTTTCTCCATAGCCACCATTGCAGTTCTTGATCCTAGATGGAGAACACCATACGGAGTTTGGACAAGTCATACATGTGTTGTAGAAACAATGTTCCATTTGGGTGACCCAACTGGTAGGATAGAGGCATCAAATTTGGGTTGCATCACACTTGAGTATGTCCGTTGAAAGTGATGAAATTTTGGTGTATGGGAATGGGAAGAAGTCTCAACTTCAGTCTTTGTATGTGCATCATGAAAGAGGTCATGGTAGGGATCTTGAGTTTGAGTGCAGTGATGCAAAGATAGATTCAAGATGGGTGGTGGGTTCTTGTTTGACTTAGCCATTCTGTGCGCGGATGCATTTATGGTGGTATTGATGGATGTATCATGGGAGGAAATAGTAGCATGCTTGAGTTGTTTCACTTCTTGTTGGGTCTAGACGAGACTAGATTGCAAGGTATTTAAGCGAGATTCCAAGTCTTGGCTACGGGCATGGGCCATGAGGATGGGTGAACAAAAAAGGGCGGTAGTCATAAATTTTACCCGAAAAAATGATGGATGAATGTGATAAGGAAGAGACCGAATCTAATGGAATAGGTCTCAAATAATGGTGAAAAATTTCGAGACTTTTTTTCTGACTGCGAGGAGGTTATACTTGATCTGGAGATTGCTACCGATTACAAAATCCTCAAATTCTTACTGAGAAAGAAGCTGTGCTTGCATTTACTTAGCAACACAGAACCGTCTTGGCGACAATAAGGTGGCGGTTTAATTTTGTTTATCAAACATGTTTTGCATATTGCGAGTTGGGTATTCAAGGAGTTCTCTGAGACAAGGGAACACGTATTTATAGCTCTCGATATACATGCGGGGTCCAACAATGGCCATTTAATATCTTTGGGCACTAGCAGGAGATGGCCAGTACATAAGCGTACTACCGACTACCACAGTACTAGAGTATCTTCCGGTGTTGTTCGGTATTTTCTGCGATCCGATGACCGATAGGTTTTATCAAAGAACAGAAATCTGAGTCAATGCATTACCGCAGATTGCTTTTCGATCGCTACCACTTTCGAAGGGAGTACACCTTAGCGAGGGGTTTACAAAGGGTGGGCAACAAATGTGTAAGAGCCACTTGTATTTTCTGGCGGTAGCATGAATCACTCAACCATGGTTTATGCGAGATGTAGCGGCGGATCTACGTGGCTTAAAGAGCGTCCAGGAATATGTCTCTACCACGGAAAGAAAACTGCCCACAATTTCGCCAAGGGAAAGTGCTCGATACCACTTGAGATACCCGGATATCATAAATAAGAATAGAAATAAAATGCTAGAAATAACGGAATAATAGTAAAGTAAGCCTTAATGACTGTAATCTCACAATAACACTAAATTTATATAAGAATAACAACAAAATAACACTTTGATTACCAAGAACAATGTTCCTGAAGCCTCTTGAGGGGCAACCTCGATCAAGCAGCATTTCACATTTACAATAATCTTCAAGCTAGGGTTTTCATACCCTTGACCCTTTATTTATATTAAATACCTGTGAGAAGCATCTAGGAAAGTCCTTCTAGAAAGCGAAGCTTCTATTAGTATGTCTATTAAGAGAAGCATCTAGAGGAAGATCCTTCTAGAAGCAGAAGCTTCTATTAGGTCTTCTTACATCCGCCTTATTCTATTTTATTGAAAGGCCTTATTAATATTGACTTTTATTACATCCGAATACATTGATCTACTTATGTGTAGGTTAGGACCTTAACAATTTTTTTCAACCAAAGCTCGATATTGCTTGAAAACATTAAATACACTAGTTTTATTTTTAATATATAGATTCACACCTTTTTAGAGTAATCATCTATAAATATTATAAAATATGATGATAATCCAAAAGAAACTTTAGGAGATATTCCCCAAACCTCATAATAGATATAATCAATGATACCTTTACTAATATGTCTTCGTGTTTTAAACTTTTGTCTACACTATTTTCCATAAATACAATGTTTGCACAAATTCAAATTCAAAGATTTTAAGCTTGGAAGTAACTTACGGTCAACCAATACCTTAAGCCCTTTCTTGCTCATATGACCCAAGCATTGATGTCATAAACGAGTAGATTCACTTGCACCTTTAGATACTACCAATGCTTGATTTGATTCAATTCTTCCTTCAAGATGATAAATATTCTCGATCATTTTAGCCTTCATGACTACTAATATTCCTTTGGACACCTTCAGTACTCCACCTTGAATTGTACATTTATATCCATGAGAATATAGAACTCCCAAAGATATTAGGTTTCTAAGTTTGGGCACATGCTTCACATATATTAACATTCTTATAGAACCATCATAAAATGTAATTTGGATGCTATGAATGCCAACAATTTTACAAGAAATATCATTTCCTATGAAAACAACATTGTCATCTATAGACTGGTAAGTTGAGAACCAATTTCTATGAAGAGACATATGATTGGATGCACCAAATTCTAACAACCAATGTTGATCATGTTTTGAAACATTACAAATAGATAATACCTCATCTGTCATACATAATCTTGTTTCAGTTGAATTTGCTTCATTTTCTTTCTTTGTGGAGTCATCTTTGGATGTTGCTTGTTTGTTCCAACAATCCTTCTTGAGATGCTCCGATTTTCCACAGTACAAATAGTTTAGCTTACTTTTCTTTCCTTTTGACTTACATTTTGATGTACCGCTCTCATTATGCCCTCTTTCTTTGGATCGCCCTCAAGCCACCATTGCTTCTGATGTTGAGGTTTCTTCACTGTATTTTATCATAATCTCCCCAGTGGACAAAGATCCCACAACAATATCATAATCAAGGACATCTATCGAGCTAAAGCTAATA
>SNQJ01S0003092.1:0-19616 GCA_010110895.2 Picea sitchensis
ATGGCAAGATCAGCAGTGTAAGCTCAGAAGGAGGAAAACAGTCAAATCACGACAAAGGTTTTCGGAGTTTCGTAGATCGGGAAATCCAAAGGAAAGAGGTTCAAACTCGCGATATGCAAAATCGCGATAACAATCTTGACAGTTGATTCAAGAAGGACACGTGGTGAACGACAAAGGTTTTTTTTCGGAGTTTCGCAAATCAGGAAATCCAAAGGAAAGAGGTTCAAACTCATGATATGTGAGATCATGAAAAGATTTGGACCGTCAGATCACCAAGGATTGTGGATCGTTGATCAGGCATGAAGAAGGCTCGTGAAGTAGAGAAATCGCGATAAGATCTGGGCTGTCATATCTAGAGTAATTACGAAGGACAAACAGTCATTAGATATGGTGAAGATGCAAGGCGGATAAGACCAAGAGTCATCCAACTCTCCAAAACTATGAAGGAATCCTGGCCATCCATCGAGGACAGTCGTGGACCATTGGATCCAGAGGACACATGGTGAAAGATCATCATTTCGCTAACTGGAAAGTCAAAGGAGCGAAGTGCTCATTTGAGTGGCGAGTAGTCATATCTCGTGGTCACATTGTCAAGAAGCTATAGAAGCCAAGCCCTATTTCGAAGTTCATGTCATGGAGAGTCGAGAGGACTCATCATAAAATACCCGAGATGTGAAAGTGCAAAATGCGTTTTCGAATAAGGCTGTGGTCACAGCCAGTGGTTACATCTGCAGAAGATAAAGGAAGGATCTAGTAGTGTTAAGCTCCATCTCGGAGTCTCGGCGCTCGTGACTTGGAGCATCAAGACCCTTCATCACAGGAATCACAATATGTGATATTGCGATGAGATTTGGACCGTCGGATCATTAGAGATCTCGACCATTGATCAAGCTCGATGAAGTTCATAAGTTCACGAAACATGAAGCGCCTTTTGGCGTAGCCTGTGGACACCACCAGTGGTCACGTGAAGGGAAGAAGCTAGGAGAGTTAAGGTCCACCTCGGAGTCTCGGTGATTGCAACTTGGAGCATCAAGACTCTTCATCACAGGAATCGCGATATGTGAGATCGCAATGAGATCTGGACCGTCGGATCATCGGAGATCTCAACCGTTGATCAGGCTCAATGAAGTTTATAAGTTTGCGAAATATGAAGTGCCTTTTAGCGCAGCCTATGGTCACGTGAGGGGAAGAAGCTAGCGGTGGTAAGCTCTATCTCAGAGTCTCGATGATCATGACTTGGAGTGTCGAGATCTTCTATCACAAGAATGTCGAGATGCGAGATCACGAAATTAAAACTTTGTTTAGCGCTCAGTCACAGCCAGTGGGCATATGAATTAAATGCAAGACCCTACGAACTCCATCCAATGGTGTAGGTGAATTTAAGTATGATCAAAGGGATACTATTTCTCTTCACAGTTAATCGATCAGTGGTGATTCAGTTGTTGAAGCAGTCTTTGGAGGTTCACAATGTAACTGCTAGAAACCATTGATGGTTTCTACCAGAGGAATCGAAGAGACTTCTGTGTGATTATCAAAGGAGTTGAAGAGTCTCTAGGAATCTTCCAGTGGAATGAAGACTATTCGTAGAGGCAATTGACAGATGGATCTAAATTCCAGAGAAGCTGAAGAGTTGCCATGATGAACAGGTAGAGTACTCGACATGAGAGAGCATGCAGAAGCATGGTGGGACAGCATGCACAAGGTGCACAAACACTATAAGTATGCAGAACAAAGAAGAGATGGGGGTTGTTGTTGTTGAGCGGGATTCAGGAGTGAAGAAGGAGGAGTGAGGAACAATTTAAATATAGAGAAGAGCAATGGATCATTGAATGGACATGGCTCATAGATCATAAAAGGCAGAAGCACAGAAAGCACAAGGAATGTGTGGAGAAAGATAGTAAGACACTAAAGGAAGGCTGAGGTGCTCTTGTAGAGAAAAACAGAAGATCAAAAATCCCAAGAAGATGCAGATAGAGAGACACTGATACAGGAGAAAAGAGCAACATAGTAGAATAGTGATAAGTTTGGTAAGCCAATGATAAATATTGTATCACTGTGATAAGTTTCATTAGCAAAAATTTATATTTCAGGGTGGTAGGTAGGTGCTAGGGAGGACTATTGTCCTCAGAGGTTCAAGTGGGTGCTTGAACACATGGATTTGTAGCTTCCTTCTAGTTGGTGCTAGAGAAACTGGGGAGTTGGTGCTTCCTTCTAGTTAGTGCTAGAGAAACCGAGGAGTTGGTGCTAGAGAAACTAGGGAGTTGGTGCTTCCTTCTAGTTGGTGCTAGAGAAGCCAGAGAGTTGGTGCTCTCAACAATTAGCATCTTTCAAAATAGGGGTTGTAGTCTCATTATGAGTTGGTGCTCATATGCATGATAATGTAAAGAATGTAAAGATTACTTATCATATAAAGAAGAAGAGGTTTTTACCCTGTATGGGTTTCCTCAGGAAATATCTGTCTCTGTGTATCTCATATGTGTGGCTGATGCTGAATGTTCTATTTCTAACTTCCCTGCATTGTTGTGACTATCATTAAGTGTTGTGTAAAGAGTTTAAAATAAGCATAATTGTTTAAGCTCAGTAACAACTGATTCACCCCCCCCCCTCTCAGTTGTCCAACATAATGGTATGAGATTTGATATATTTTTGGGTAATACTATTCCATATGGATATTACATGTCATGGCATTTACGGTGGTATGTGGAACATCACATAACTCCTCACGATTAGAGAGATATGGCCATGTGAAGTTAGAGAAAGGTTTGGGTAATGGACCCAAGTTTGTTTGATGGATAATGGTATAAGTTTTGATATATTTGTAGGTAAAAATATTCTATATGGATAGTACATGTCATGTCATTTCCGGTGGTATGTGTAACGTCACATAACTCCTCACAATTAGAGATCTATGGCCATGTGAAGTTGGAGAACCCTCATGAGTCATCTAGAAACCCCAAAAGGTCAAAGTAGTCAAAGTGGTTTAAGAGATTTTAGAAGGTAAATAATAAAGTGAAGTGATGAGTGTACTATAAGTCAAATTGAATACAAAAGAAATTATTTAAATAATAAATTTAATGGAGAAATTACTAAGTGGACAAGTGGTTAGAAGTGGGTTAACCCTAAAATAAGGAAAGAAGGTTAAGATGGTTAAAAGGTAACCCCTTGAGGAAGCTACATGAAATTATAAATAAGAGGAAAGGCTCCCATTTTAATCACACTTGATCATATTAAATATCTATAGGTGACTGAGGTAACCAAAGGATATCTAAGCCGAATTTCAGAGGGAAGGTGAAGTAAAGAAAGCCAAAATTCAAGGGAGGATAAATTATTTTGATGATGCTTTCTAAGGTATGTTATTTACAAGTCATCTCACCATTTTCGTAATAAATTTTATTCTAGATTATCTAGACTGTGAAATTGGGAGGCCATTGAGGAAACATATCCAAGTAGTTGTGATACAAATTCCATCTTGTGGGTCGTTGTATTTTTGTAGTTACACACTGTGGAAAATAGGGTTTGTGGTTAGTCCTAAAACTAGTCTAAAATAGGTGTTTCAGGTAAAAACATCATAACGTCTTCATAACAAATCCAAATTTAGTAATACCAAATGTGTTGGTTAGAGTATAGTTTGTAGTATTCTATGTACAATTTTCAGATCCATGCAACAAATATTATGTGTGGGGCACGCTCTACAAGTTCGCTCTCTAGAATAAGCCATAATTCAACAAGGTATGTCATTTTTGCTATAACTCATTTTCTGAGAGGTTCCAAGTAGTGAAAATGGAGGAATTGCATAAAAGACATTGAAGAACATTGTGTACTATTTTCATATCTTTATTCATTTCAGGTACATAGTTATGATTATTGAAAGTTAGGGCTTTTGACTAATATCAAATTAGTCATGTGAGACTAGAGTAAAGTTTGATAAAATGCTAGTCTTTTGTTGTTAAAGTTAAGGAAGTTTTTCAGGTATGTGATCATATACACCAGGTTTATGAAAGAGTTACAAATCAGATTTGGATGATGAAATTGATGAGGACTTTCAGTTGAGGTATGTTACAGATAGAGGTTGTATAACAGTGAGGTTGTGGAACGTGGTTTGATGTAATGGTTTATGGTATTTGGTTATGGATAGTGTGATGTATTGCTAGAGAAATTTTAATGGCTATATTGGTATATGTATTTCGTATATGGTTGAGGTATAGGTTGGGTACATGGTTGAGACAAGTAGTTGATGAGTTTGCACATACACGAGGTGTATAGTTGATGATGTTGGTACATCTTGATGAGTCACATTTTATGTGAATTTGATGCATGATTTGTACATATTTGATGCATGTTTGATGCACTTCATGATGGTATAGGTTGAGGTACATGTTGGTGCATGGTTGATGCACTTGTTTATGGTACAAGATGATTTCAGGTTGAGGTACAGGTTGGTGCATGTTTGATGCACTTGTTTATGGTATAGGTTGATTACAGGTTGTTTGGTACAGGTTGGTGCATGGTTGATGCACTTATTTATGGTAAAGGTTGATTACAGATTGAGGTACAGGTTGATGCACGGTTCAGGTTATTGGTACAGGTTGTTTGGTGCAAGTTGATTGCTACAGGATCACAACAGTATATCTCACAGTGATAATGTGACAGTGGTTCTATCATTCTACTTAGACATTAGGGAAGTTGTATGGGGCAAGGACATGTGGTTGTAGCCACCTTCTGGTCGTAGCCTCCTTCTGGTTGTAGCCAGAGAATTGGGGAGTTGGAACTTCCCTCGGGTTGTAGCCTGATCAACTAGGGGGTTGGAGCCTCCTTCCAGTTGCAGCTGGAAAATAAAAGAAGTTGGTGCTTCCAATGAATGTAATTGTTCAAGACATATAATAAAAATCATTATGTGGCTTTCTCCCACTTTTGGTTTCCATGTAAAAACATTGGTGTACTTTGTGTGTGCATGATTGTTAATTTGTTCATTATTTATTTATTGTGCAATTATTGGATGATAATCATAAATTGATATAACACTTGCATTTTATGGTGAAAAAGGATTATATTGCTCTATTGTTGATTCACCCCCCCTCTCAGTAATCCAACAATTGGTATCAGAGCAGGTTCCTTCAGGAAACAATTTAACTACTGGAAGGAGATCAGAGATTATTCTGAGAATGGAGTACCAATGTTTGATGGTCAGAATGGTTTAAAGTATGAGATATGGAACATAAGGAAGAAAGTATTTTTACAGGCACATGGGCATTATATTTGGCTATCAGTTGTTATAGGATATGATAGTTCAAAAAGGGCAAAGACTACAACCAAGAAGGAATTGAAGAAGAATAAAAAAATAGAAATGGATTTCATCCGGGAAGGATTACCTAATCCGGTAAGAGAAAAGGTTGATAAATGTTCATCAGCCAAATAAATTTGGGATAAGTTACATGAAATGTATTCTTCACCCATCACAGATTCAAAAAATGTCAAAGAATATGTAGATACAAATCAAGAAGAATTATTTTCACCATGTCAAACAGATTCAGAAGATGAAAAATAAATAATCACCAGAAGTATGTTGTTTTTCTTTAATTGTGAAAATCACGGACAACTTGAAATAGAATGCCATGAAGGAAATGAGATAGAAAAACTAATTGAAAAGGAAGACAATTATGAAGCAGAATTGACTAGTCACTCAAGTCACTCAAGAGAAGAAAATAAGTCACTCAAGAAAAAACTGATGAAACAAAAGAAAAGTGTTCACATTTTTTAAGAATCCCAACAGGTCATCAAGAACTTAAGAACTCAACTAGAAGAAGCCAGAAATATTGAAGAAAATCTTGAATATCAAAAGCTGTATTTGGAAGCCAACATAGAAACACAGAAGGAAGAAACAGAAATGAGAGAGAAGATGTTGACAGGTCATCTTAAGGAAAGAACTAACAATTTAAACTAGCTTGAGGCAGAGTTTGGTCAAGAAGAGAAAGGACTTGAAGAAGAAATAATCGCATTAAAAATTCATCTTGGAGAATAAGAAAGAACAGAAGAAGTCATGAAGTCTCAAATAATGAAGAAAGAAGAAGAGGTTGAGAAGCTTGAAGAATAAGTTGTCACATTAAGAAGTAAAATCGTCAAGATCAAAAAGAACGTTTAAGAGAAAGAAACATCTACATCAATTATAGAGAATGAATATAAGCACTCTAGGTTGCTAGAAAAGAAGAATGAAGAAAAAAAAAAGAGTTATGCATAAGTACTCAAAGGAAATAATCATGGTCAACCAGAATCTAAGAAAACTATTGAATATACATCTTCAAGAAGACCATCCATGTTCAAGACACAAAGAAGCTTCAATCATGATCATGATCAGTCAAGGCAAAAATTCAGAAGGACTACACCACAAAGAATATCGTTCACTCCCAAGTATGAAAATTTATTTTATGGTCATTGTTTTTATTGTACTAATTTTGGACATAAGGTTGCAGATTGCAGAGATTATAAAATAAATGTTCAAGCAGGAAGTGCCTATGTGGCCCCATGTAACATTGAATGTTACAAATGTCATAACTATGGAAAAATATCTAGTGATTGTAGAAGCATGATCGATACTTCCATGAAAGAGAACATTGATATCAGGTATAAGAAATTATGGATAAGAAAATAGGAAGAACATGTGAACAAAGACCAGGTAACAGAGATCACAAGATTGACAATAAAATGAGATGAAGAAAATTCTACAGAGAAAAAGAAAGATTTCAAATATAGAAAGGTTTGGAAAATAACTGAAAGAAAAGAAGGACAGGTAAATAAGGAACAAGTTCAAGAGATTGTAATTTCAAGAATTGTAGTGAAAGATGAATCCACAGACAGAAAGAAAGAAATTAGAGCTCAGAGAGATGATGAATCTACCAATGAAGATGATGATGAATCTACCGATGAATATGATGATGAATACACATCAGAGCAGGAAATGTTTTGAGCCATCCAGCTTAAAGACTCCTAGGTAATATGAATATTAGCTAGGGGGAGCCTATGTGATAGTTGTGACAGACCAAAGAACCATCCTTCGAGAAACTTGTAGAGTTTGAGAAGACATATCCAGAGCCGTCAGATAGCAGAAGTACAGTTTGATAGATTAATCAAGACTTCATGATAATATAGTGATAAATGGGTTAGCATTATGGATAGTTTCATAAGTAGAGTCTTGCACAATATGGACAGAGATGGATTCATAATAACACTTAGCATGTTTGAACAGATATATGACAGTGGAAGAGAGTATGGATTCATAGATTGGTTCAGAGAGTGGTTCAGAGACAAAGGAACATTATCATAATGGATGATAATTACACAAGAAATGGCTCGAACAATGTTAATGGATTCCAAATTGACAGATATTTTTTTGACACGTGCAGTGCATACAACAATTCATATTCAAAACAGATTAATGCTTAGAAACAACAATGAACAAACTCCCTACGAACTATGGAAATGAAGCATAGACAACAACCTCTATATCAAGGTAACTCAAGGTAGTATTTTATTAATTGAAATTTATGTTGATGATATTGTTTTTGGAAGTACTAATGACAGGTTAAGCCAGAAATTTACAAAGGATATGTAGAATGAATTTGAAATGTCATTACTTGGAGAACAATCCTTCTTTCTAGGCCTTTAGATATGTCAAAGAAACCAAGGAATTTTAAATTCTCAAACTAAGAATATCATAGAAATTTTAAAGAGGTTCGGAATGGAAGATTGCAAACTAGTTACCACTCCTATGAAAACAAGTTGCAAGTTGAGAAAATATGATTATTCTAAGTCTACAGACCAGAGGAAATACATGTCAATGTTTGGTAGCTTACTATATGTAAAAACATCCAGACCAGATGTAATGCAGGTAGTTTGACAGGTGGCACGATTTCAAGAAGCACCAAAGGAATCACATGTATTAGCAATAAAGAGGATTTTCATATATCTCAAAGGAACAAAAGAGTTTGGATTATGGTATCCAAAATGAAATGATTTATCACATATTTCCTACATAGATGTAGATTGGGAAGGTTTCATTGATGACCGACGAAGCACCAGTGGAGCAGCGTTCTACTTGGGTGAGTGTTTAATATCATGGCTAAGCAAGAAACAATCATCAATATCCTTATCTATAGTCGAGGCAGAGTATATTGCAACAACAACATGTTGTACACAAGTTCTATGGATGAAATGAACTCTAAGAGATATACAGGTTGATTATGATGATCCCATTCCAATCTATTATGATAATGCAAGTGCCATCAGTATCTCAAAGAACTCGGTGATGCACTCCAAGATGAAGAACATTCCAATAAAGTATCACTTTCTATGGGAACAGGTTGTAGAGAATAACATCAGAATTGAATATGTGGGAACAAAAGAACAAGTGGCAGACATCTTTGTAAATGTGTTGAACCTGCACAGAATAGATCTAGCTAGAAAATACTACACATATTTGCAGAGAGAAATTGAGAAAGAATAAGCAAGATAGAAAGAATGGAAGAATTCTCATTAACCATATTCCACACTCAAAGAGTGAATAATTTACAATATATATAGGATAAATGAGTAACTAATGAGCCATAGTGGTGGTCTAGATTGATCTGGACACACACCAATAGTTACAAGAGTAAACTGCCACCTAGTCTAGTCTCTCAGGCAGTTACGGGAGTGAAATGTCACCTAGATGAGTTAACTAGACAACTAGTCTTCAGTTAACTGACTGAACAAAGAGTAGTGAGTTGGTGATGATCCCAATGTTGCATGGTGACAAAACCAATGCAACATCTAAAATCAACTCAACTAGTCAAATTGAAGTGTCAACTGAAAGAGAATATTCTCCAGGTGGAATATTCTCCCCTAAAATATAGGAGATTGTATAATGAATAATTATGACTAATAAACAAGGAATAACCGTAGGAAAAATAAATCCTAGGTGTGTGTGAAGTAACTCCAACACCCCCCCCTGAACATCACTATGGTAAAAATAAAGAATGGGTCTCAGCTACGAGGCCATGTTAGGTACCCAAATACAAAAGATACACTGAACTAAAAAAGGAAAGAGGGAAAACCTCATGGGAACAAAACCCCCCCTCAAATTACAATTCATAAAATAAAAAATGATAAGGAACAAAAGGCAGTTGCTAAGCAACCATGTCCTTCACTCCAACAAGACCTCGCAACAGTGCAAGTTTGTGCTCTTTGAAGATTTTGTTGAATATGTAGATGTCTGCACGGATATGATGGAGTATATGCATCATTGATATTTCCACACATATCCACTTTATCTTCTTGTAATGAATAATATCCAAATAAATTTTGGATGAAATTTTGAAAACTCTGCCGTCGTTTCCAGAAAAATGCTTGAATTTTGTTGATTTTAAAACGATCATAACTTTACTTTATGGACTCCATTTCGGACGATTTTGTTTTTGAAATTGGATATTTTCCCGAGACGAATTCAAATATCCAATTTGTTTCTTCAAATTTTTCTCATAAATTATCATAATGGTGTCTGATGTGCGCAACTCCCTTTTTGACTCCTAAGATGCATGCATGGTGCATGCAAAAGTGTCTTCTTGTGACTCCTGAGATGCATGCCATAAATATTCCACATGAATTTTAGAAAACAAATATGAAATGGAGTAGACATAATCTTCAATTAATGGAATACAAATTTCTGCAAAAACTTTTGTAGAAGACTCTTCATAATAAGAGACTTGATCTTCTGATGGCTTCTCTTCTGGCTCTATCTGTTTGACCTCCTGCATGAAATCTTCACAATATTATTTATTCCCAAATATAACCTCCAATCTGGTCCATAATTCATTTGAAGTTAATCCTTGTGATTCTTCATATACTTGATGGAAAAGTTCAGAAGAAACAAACATGATGACACCTCCTATGGCCATATCCTGTCTATTGAGAAAGTCATTTTTCTCATCAATAGAATTAGGCTCTACTTCCATTGCCATATTTATTTGGTACAAGCCTCTGCATCTAAGATGAAGAATAATTTTTGGCTTCCATTCCAAATAGTTATGAGGTGTGAGAAGTATTTCCGGTGAATAATCCATCTTTTTGTTGTCTTCAATCTTTTGTACCTGCAAAAAATGATTTGGTGTATCTTTTTCTTAGTAGTCTATCGGCTCTGATACCATGTAAATGTGTTGAACCTGAACAGAATAAATCTAGCTAGAAAATACTACACACATTTGTCGAGATAAATTGAGAAAGAAGAAGCAAGATAGAAAGAATGGAAGAATTCTCATTAACTATATTCCACACTCAAAGAGTGGATAATTTACAATATATATAGGATAAATGAGTAACTAATAATCCATAGTGGTGGTCTAGATTGATCTGGACACACACCAATAGTTACAAGAGTAAACTACCACCTAGTCTAGTCTCTCGGGCAGTTACGAGAGTGAACTGCCACCTAGTTGAGTTAACTAGTCAACTAGTCTTCAGTTAACTGACTGAACAAATAGTAGTGAGTTGGTGATGATCCCAATGTTGAATGGTGACAAAACCAATGCAACATCTAAACTCAACACAACTAGTCAACTGAAGTGTCAATTGAAAGAGAATATTCTCCAGGTGGAATATTCTTCCCTAAAATATAGGAGACTGGATAATGACTAATTATGACTAATAAACAAGGAATAACCTTAGGAAAAATAAATCCTAGGTGTGTGTGAAGTAACTCCAACAATATTTACAAAACCGCTTTCAAGAGAATCCTTTGAGTATCTTCGCCAGAGACTCAGAGTAATTTCTACTCCAAAATGAATTATTTTGAATGCTTATCTTATATGTCTTACATCTACACGAGGAAGCACCATAAAGAGGACAGTTCAGGTTGGGAGATCAATTTCAGGAAGAGTTAATTCAGGGGGAGTATCCCCACGGACAATTCAGTTAGGGGGAGCAGCCCCAGAAGGAAAGATATCTTTGACATTGATGACAAAAGGGGAGAGATTTATCAAATGCAGGCACAGAGGCATGGCTCCAGGGGAAGCGATGGTCACAGGGGGATAATGAGTGATGTGACTTTAGTATTGCATCGAAGTGTTGCCATCAATGCCAAAGGGGGATATTGTTTATTATTTGGGTTGGTTGTCATTAATGTCAACCCTTGAAGAAAGTCTGGTAGAAAATTTTGGTAGCACAAAGGTTTGGGTAATGGACCTAAGTTTGTTTGATGGATAATGGTATGAGTTTTGATATATTTGTAGGTAATACTATTCCATATGAATAGTACATGTCATTCCATTTCTGGTAGTATGTGGAACGTCACATAACTCCTCACGTTTAGATATTTATGGCCATGTGAAGTTGGAGAAAGGTTTGGGTAATGGACCCAAGTTTTTTTAATAGATAATGGTATGAATTTTGATGTATTTGCAGGTAATAATATTCTATATGGATAATACATGCCATGCCATTTTTGGTGGTATGTGGAACGTCACATAACTCCCCTCGGTTAGAGATTTATAGCCATGTGAAGTTGGAGAACCCTCATGAGTCATCTAGAAGCCCCAAAAGGTCAAAGTAGTCAAAGTGGTTTAGAAGATTTTAGAAGGTAAATAATAAAGTGAAGTGATGAGTGTACTATAAGTCAAATTGAATCCAAAAGGAATTATTTAAATAATAAATTTAATGGAGAAATTACTAAGTGGACAAGTGGTTAGAAGTGGGTTAACCTTAATATAAGGAAAGTAGGTTAAGACTAGTTAGGGTTTCTGACTAATCCAAAATTAGTCATGTGAGACTAAAGTAAAGTTTTATAAAATGCTATTCTCTTGTTGTTAAAGTTAAGGAAGGGTTCCAAGTATGTGATCATATACACTAGGTCTATTAAAGAGTTACAAATCAAATTTGGATGATGAAATTGATGAGGGATTTTGGTTGAGGTATGTTACAAATAGAGGTTGTATAACAGTGAGGTTGTGGAACATGGTTTGATGTAATGGTTTATGGTATTTGGTTAGGGATAGTGTGATTTATTTCTAGAGAAATTTTGAGGGATATATTGGTATATGTATTTGGTAAATGGTTGAAGTACATGTTGGGTAAATGGTTGAGACAATTAGTTGATGAGTTGGCAAGTACATGAGGTGTATAGTTGATGATGTTGGTACATCTTGATGAGTCACAGTTTACGTGTATTTTATGCATGATTGGTACATATTTGGTGCATGGTTGATGCACTTGTTTATGGTACAGGTTGAGGTATAGGTTGGTGCATGGTTGATGCACTTGTTTATGGTACATGTTGATTATAGGTTGAGGTACAGGTTGGTGCATGGTTGATGCACTTGTTTATGGTACAAGTTGATTACAGGTTGTTTGGTACAGGTTGGTGCATGGTTGATGCACATGTTTATGGTACAGATTGATTATAGGTTGTTTGGTACAGGTTGGTGCATGGTTGATGCACTTACATGTTGTTTGGTACAGGTTGGTGCATGGTTGATGAACTTGTTTATGGTACAGGTTGATTACAAATTGAGGTACAGGTTGATGCATGGTTGATGCACGATTCAGGTTATTGGTATAGGTTTTTTAGTGCAGGTTGATTGCTATAAGTTTACAATAGTATATCTCACAGTGATAGTGTGACAATTATTCCATCATTCTACTTATACGTCAGGTTGGTTGGACGGGGCAAGGACAGGTGGTTGTAGCCACCTTCTAGTTGTAGTCGAAGAACATAGGGGGTTGTATCCTCCTTTTGGTTGTAGCTAGAAAATCGGGGACTTGGAGCTTCCCTCAGGTTGTATCCTGAGAAACTATGGGGTTGGAGCCACCTTCCAGTTACAGCTGGAAAACAAAGGAAGTTGGTGCTTCCAATGAATGTAATTCTTCAAGACATATAAGAAAATACATTATGTGGTTATCTATCGCTTTGGGTTTCCATGTAAAAACATTGGTGTATTGTGTATGTGTATGATTGCTCATTTGTTCATTGTTTATTTACTCTACAATTATTGGATGATAATGCTACATTGATGTAACACTTGCATTTTATGGTGAAAAGGGATTAAATTTCTATATTATTGATTCACCTCCCCTCTCAGTAATCCAACATAAGAGAGTTGGGTGTTAAAAAATAACACTAGCCATGGTATGGTTGAGAGAAACCAAGAGAGAATTGATTTTTTTTCATAGTTGAGATGTTTTCCTATAATGAAGGTTGTATTCATGTAAGTGACTTTTCTTGTTGAGGAAATGGTTGTTATATATGTTGTTATTTGCATGACTATTTCAGCATGTTGCTTATTGTAAATTAAATTTGTATAAGAGAAAATTATTAGTGTGTTGTTAAAAGGTGGTTAATTGCATTCATGTGTTTTTATTTATGATGTTAAATGCATGAGTAAATTTAACATGTTGTAAATAGATTCTAACAAGACATCCTTAAGATGAACTTCTATGATCTTTTCTATTATTTTCTAAATTGTGTTTCATAGTCATATAGGTCTAAAGTCATGAAAAGAGCTTGCAGAGTCCTTCTTAGGGGTTCCTACTACAAACATATACTAGATGACTCCCAAAATAGCACCATTACATGATTATTTCACTTCACTAAAAAATCATTCTCTATAATGTCATAAAATCTTGTGAAGAAATCATTTTTTCCAGCCATCCAAACTCCATGTCTTATCCCTTTGAAAAGAGTGTACTCTTCCATAGATACTTTATTTGTTGAATGCTTTTTCCATCAACAATGAAAATTAGAAGATAAGATGTAATCACTACAACTTCAACTAAATTAACCCCAATAGGGTGTTTATGTAGTTCCTCAAAATGCCTCACTTCTAAATCCGTAATATTTTTGTGCCTCGGTATAGTTTCTTCATTAGTATTTCTAATTTTCCAAAAAAAAAAATTATCTTTCTCGTACTAACATAATTATTGAAGAAGGTGCAGTTCATCCAAATCACCTTACTCTTCTACCACCAATTCTCCTCCCATTTCAATATATTTTATTTTCTTGTAGTTCTTGTAGTTTTTAATGTTATTTTATTGAGAAGAAGATTATGCTTCTTTCCTTATAGTCATTTTCTAGCTTCAATTTACTTTCATCTAGGTCCTCCTATCCATTTCCCTTCGCCTTTGTTTAATCTTGATTCAATTTCTTAATGTCTACAAGGTTATCTTGAAATTATTTCATTGCCAATTCCAATCCTTAGTAAAAAAAAATTGATTCCCTAATCACCAAATCCTAGTATTCTTCATTTGCAATCCCAAAGGAATTGAAATTGTATAGGCCAAGGGGTTTCTTTTCTTCTCTATCAAATGATGTAAAAATTTCCTATGGTTTGAAGAACCCCCAATACCTACCCAATATCCAACCATTTACTCTTCCTCCAAAAACAATTTTGACATTAAGAACCTATCTAACATAAGGAAGAATTAGGGGCTTCATATCACTGCATCAAACATCGGTGAAAATCATTGAAGGGTCAAAAGAGGCATGTCCTTCTTACCAACATAGATTCTTCTCTATAAAACTAAAATTTTGGTATCTCTGTAAGTATCTTTCATTCAACTTCAAACTTCTCAGTTTTCCTTTCACCCATTGTAACAGGAAATGGGTGCAAATACACATAAGTTCTCAGCATGGTCAACTTAGCGGGCTTTATAAATTTGATGTTTTGCAATATCTAGTTTATTTATGAAAAATCAATTATAATTTTGTTGTGATTCTATGGGTTGCTACTTCAAATAGAAATGAACAATGTCCACATGGGATTAATAGACAACCCCATTCCCAAGTGTTGTGTGTCTAGTTAAATCGTGTTTTAAAGGTGTAATTTGTTATCTTATTTTGGTTGACTTTAATTTTGTACTAATAAAAATATAATAAATGTGTATGAAGGAACCATCATTATTTTCCCATTCACCCCTACCCCCTTTCCCCATGGTTTCATCGGCCCACCCTGCTCTAGCCCCCCTTGTTTCATTCCCTGTAGCTACATCAGTCCACCCTACTATAGCCTCATGTGTTTCATTTGTTATGGTTGAACCATTCCACATTGTTGTAGCCCCGGTTGTTTCATCCAATATGGTTGCACCACTCCACCCTCCACCAGTTTTCCTTATTGTAGCCCCCCTTGTTTCATCCATTACGGAAACATCTATCAAGTCTACAAATGTTGTTGCCTCGAAGCAACTTGTCCAGTCGAGTGATCCATATACTAGCCAATCTCCACCATTGCCCAAGTCATCCACGGTGAGATCATTCGTTGATGAAATATTGATATAGCATGAATGAAATTGATTTTAGGCATTTCGATTAAATTTCATGCTTTTATTCTTGTGATTATTGTATGGAAGCATCACAAAGAGGTTAGGGTCGCAAAGGAGGGGAAAACCCTCATGACTTAAATTCTCACATGTGGTGAGTTTTCTTGGCATATATTATAGAGTATCATTTGTAAGTGTGTTAATTCATCGTTGTTTATATGTATTTAAATATTTTCAAATAAAAATATGACACATAATTTTCTTTGACTTTTCTATATCCAAATACATGATTATCATTGACACAAATTCTTGAAACTCCATTGGCTTTCGAATTCCACCTCATCAACAAGATTTTTCTTACTAGGCCCATTTTAGACCCCAAATTTACTTTAATTCTTCATGAGACATTCCAAAGGAATCATGTATTTTCCCTCTCAATAAACCAAATTGTTCTATATAAATAGATTCTAACAAGACATCCTTGACACAAACTTCTATGAGGTTTGCAATCATTTTCTAAATTTTCTTTCATAGTCATATAGGTCTAAAGTCATGAAAAGACGATGTAGAGTCCTTCTTGCAGATTCCTACAAGAAACCTATCATTGAAGACTTCTAGAATAGAACCATTACTTGATTCTTTCACTTCACTACAAATGTAATTCTCTAGAAGGTCGTAAACTCCTATGAGGAAATCAATTTTCCAGCCATCGAAGATTGGTGTCTTATCCCTTTGAAAACGGTGTAGTCTTCCGTATATAATTCATGTGTCCAATGTTTTTTCCATCATCAATGAAAATTGGAAGATAGGAAGTAATCACTACAACTTCAACTAAATTAACACCAGTAGGTTGTTTATGTAGTTCCTCAAAATACCTAATTTCTAAATCTGCCATGATCTTGTGCCATAGTAAAGTTTCTCCATTACTATCTCTAATTTTCCAAATTGTGTTTCCTATCTTTCTCATGCTAGCATAATTATAGAAGAAGTTGTAGTTTTCATCCCCCAGTTTAGCCAAATAACCCTACTCTTTTGCTTCCACTTCTCCTATTTCAAGATATTTTCTTTTGTTCATGTAGCTCTTATAGTTTTTTCTATTATTTATTTGAGAAGAAGCATGTGCTTCTTTACTTTTACGCATTTTCTAGATTCAATTCAATTTCCTCTAAGGCCTCCTACTATCTATTTCCCTTCCCCTTTGTCTAATCCCAAGTAAATTTATCATTATTTACAAGGTTATATTTAAATTATTTCATAAACAATTCCCCATCCTTAATAAAAAAAATTCATTCCCCAATAACCAAATCCATGTATTTTTCATTTGCAAGCCCAAAGGAATTGAAATTGTATAGGGCAAGGGGTGTCTTTTCTTCTCTAGAATATGATGCAAAATTGGACTATGGTTTGAACAACCCCCAATACCTACCCAATATCCAACCATTTACTCTTCTTCCAAAACAAAAAAATTATATTAAGAACATTTCCATCATAAGGAAGAATTAGGGGCTTCATATCACTGCCTCAAACATTAGTAAGTCATTGAAGGTTCAAAAGAGGCATGTCCTTATTACCCACATAGATACTTCTCTACAAAACTAAAAGTGTGTGTCTCTTTAATTCTCTCTCAATCGACTTTCAAACTTCTTTGTTTTCTATTCACCCATTGTAATAGGAAATTAGTGCAAATACACGTAAGTTATTGACACAATCAACTTAGCAGGATTTATAAATTTGATGCTTTGAAATGTCTAATTTATTTATGGGAAACCAATTATAGTTTTCTTTTCTTTCTATGGGTTGCTACTTCAAAGAGAAATAAACCATGTCCACTTGGTATTGATGGACTGCCCCATTCCCAGGTATCATGTGTTGAGTTAAATCTTGTTTTAATGTGAAATATGTTATCTTATTTTGGTTGACTTTAATGTTTTTGTACTAATAAATATATAATAAATGTGTTTGCAGGAACCATCATTATTTTTCCATTAACCATTGCCCCCTTTCCCCATGGTTGCACCATTCCACCTTGTTGTATCCCCCCTTGTTTCATCCACTATAGCTACAGTAGTCCAGCCTATTGTAGCTCCCCTCATTTCATCCATTATGGCTACACCAATCCACCTTGTTGTAGCCCCCCATGTTTCATCCATTGTGGAAGGACCATTCCAACATGCACCAGTTTTCCCTATTGTATTCCCCCTTGTTTCATCCATTGTGGATACACCTATCAACCCTCCACCAATTGTTCCCTCGAAGAAACTTTTCCAATCGAGTGCTCCATCTATTAGCCAATCTTCATCGTTGCTTGAGTTATCCATGGTGAGATCTTTCGTTGATGAAATTTTGATCTAGAATGAATGGAATTGATTTTAGGCATTTTGATTAAATTTAATTATTTTACTCTTGTAATTGTTGTAGGGAATCCTCATGGATAGGTTAGGATCATAGGGGACGGAAATACCCTCACGGCTTACATTTTCACATGTGGTGAGTTTTCTTGGCTTGTATTATAAACTTTCATTTTTAAGTGTCTTAATTCATTGTGGTTTATATGTAGTTAAATATTTTATAATAAAAATATCACACATAATTGTCTTTGACTTTTATAGGTCCAACTCAATGATTATTGTTGACCCAATTTCTTGAAACTCTATTGGTTTTTGGATTCCAACTCATTAACATGATTTTTCTTATTAGGGTCATTTTAGACCCAAAATTTACTATAATGCTTCAAGAGACATTCCAATGGAATCATGTATTTTCCCTCCTCTCAAGAAACCAAATTGTTCTCTATAAATATATTCTAATGAGAAATCCTTAAGATGAACTTCTATGAGATGTTGCTATTATTTTATAAATTGTGTTTCATAGTCATATAGTTCTAAAGTCATGAAAAGTGCTTACAAAGTCCTTCTTAGGGATTACTACTAGAAATGTATCCTAGAGGACTTTCGGAATAGAATCTTTACACGATTATTTCACTTCACTAAAAATATCGTTGTCTACAAGGTCATCAAATCCTATGAAGAAATCAATTTTCCAACCATCCAAGCTCGATGTCTTGTCCCTTTGAAAAGAGTGTACTCTTCCATAGATACTTCATGTGTTCAATATTTTTTCCATCAACAATGCAAATTTGAAGATAGGATGTAATCACTACAACTTCAACTAAATTAACCCCAACATGGTGTTTATGCAGTTTCTCAAAATTCCTCACTTCTACATCTGCAACATTCTTGTGACCTAGTATATTTTCTCCGTCAGTATTTCTAATTTTCCAAATTCCATTTTTGATATTTCTCGTGCTAGCATAAGTATTGAAGAAGATACAATTCATCCAAAACGCGCTACTCTTCTAACACCACTTCTCCTCCTCTCATTTCAATATATTTTCTTTTGTTCCTGAAGATTTTCTAGTTTTTTTTTGTTATTTCATTTAGAAGAATCCTATGCTTCTTTTCTTATAGTCATTTTCTACCTTCATTTCAATTTCCTCTGGGACCTCCTTCTATCCATTTCCCTTCCCCTTTGTCTACTATCAAGTCAATTTATTAATTTTTACAAGGTTATCATGAAATTATTTCATTTCCAATTCCCCATTCTTAATGAAAAAAATTGATTCCCTAATCACTAGATCCCTATATTCTTCATCTGCAATCCCAAAGGAGTTGAAATTGTATAGGGAAAGGGGTTTCTTTTCTTCTCTAGCATATGATGTAAAATTGGCCTATGGTTTGAATAACCCCCAATACCTACCCAACATCCAATCATTTAATCTTCTTCCAAAAACTATTTTGAGATTAAGAACCTATCCAACATAAGGAAGAACTAGAGATTCCTATCACTACTTCAAACATCAGTAAAAGTTATTGAAGGGTCAAAACATGCATGTCCTTCTTATCAACATAGCTTCTTCTTTATAAAAATAAAATCTTATGTCTTTGTAATTCTCTTTCAATCAACTTCAAACTTCTTTGTTTTCTATTCACACATTGTAATAGGGAATGGGTGCAAATACATATAAGTTATCAACATAGACAACTTAGCAGGATTTATAAATTTGATGCTTTGCAATATCTAGTTTATTTATGAAAAATAAATTATAATTTTGGTGTGTTTCTATGGGTTTCTACATCAAAGATAAATTAACAATGTCCACCTAGGATTACCAGATGGCCCCATTCCCAGGTGTCATGTGTTGATTTAAATATTGTTTTAATGTGTAATTTTTTATCTTATTTTGGTTGACTTTAATGTTTTTGTACTAATAAAAATATAATAAATGTGTATGCAGGAACCATCATTTTTTTCCATTCACCACTTACCCCTTTCCCCATGGTTGT
>SNQJ01S0003092.1:19666-78927 GCA_010110895.2 Picea sitchensis
CTTTTGTCATCCACTATAGCTACACCAATCCATCCCATTATAGCTCCCCATGTTTCATCTGTTATGGTTGAACCAGTCCACCTTGTTGTATCCCCTGTTGTTTCATCCACTATGGCTGCACCACTCCACCATGAACCAATTTTCCCTTGATCCAGGTAGATATTGGTGGCCACCCACCTATTCCAACTGGCTCCTCGTGTCCATTTTTGTTCAACATGGTACTGCTTTATAATTGTGGGTTCTACACTTCTAGGGTTGTTTGAAGCCCCACACATCCTCCAGGTGGATACGGGTGGCCTTTCACCTAATCCAATTGGATTATTTTGTATGTTTTCATGTCATCACATCTTGTTGTACTTACAGGGCTGTTTTGGGGCCCTAAACGATGTTTTTGTGGCTTTCCATAGTCAAACTATGGACGGAGTCAGATTTTGATGGTGGAATGTGTATCTCTCTGAAAGACCTTTCCAACGGGCTATCATGCACCTAAAAAAGAGGTTGTATGAAAAAGTTATGACCCTTGGAAGTTGACATACAAAATTACACCAACTTACCCATAGGGCCCACATAAATTTTGTTGTTTCGCCTTCTAGGGTTAGGTTTTTGGATGTCTAGGGTTTCGAGATTCATGAGTAATATCAAAAAAGCCTATGGATCCTCATTGTAATCCATTCTGCTCAGGTGGATGCATGTAGCAGCCACATCTCTTCTTAGAGATAGCTACCACCATTCGAGCAAGTGTTTAAGTTCTGCAGTTTTACAATTTCACCCTATTTCATTATTTAATAGAAGATATTATTCGCTGGATAATTATGTTATTCTTCATATCTCTATGTTTGTTGTATTCATTATGTTAGTCAGTTCGTTTCGCTCCTAAATCGAGATTAGTGGTATTGGAGTGGTATGCTCTTCATTTATTTTTCTTCATGCATGTCCTCAACAAGATCTGGGTACAAGAAGTTGGGACTCAAACCAATCAAGCCATTACAAGATCGGTCACACCGAGCCCGACAACAACCCATGGGGGAAGAAAATAAAGACGATGGGGCAGGAGATCCTATTAAAATGTTTCTTGAGGAAGCCCTCATGCAACAAAGGAATGAATGATGGAAAACTTCGCGTAGATCCTTCAATGGTTGCCCACAAGAGAAGCATCTTCATCAAGCATCCATGCAACCCCCTTCAAGGTACAGGTAAATTTTGATATTACATTTTTTGAAGGACTAATAGATGCGGATGTCGTAGATAAATCGTTGAATCTTCTCAAAGGATATTTTTCGGTCCACAATTTTTCCAATATGGAAAAGATCACTTTTGCACTCCTCAAGGTCATTCCCCATGTTAAAGACGGGTGGTATACTTACTCTGAGCAAAGGGTCATGGAGGAATCTACAATGTTTGTGGTTGCCCCTACAAGTGATTCCTTTTGGGATGCCATTAAATAACATTACTACCTTGTTGGAAGCTATGAGGACCAGTACACCAAATGGACTACGAGGAAAGGGACTAGACAATACCAGATTTCACCAATATTTTCCATACCCTACTCACCAAATTGGGTATTATCTGAGCGTCATATGGTGCTCCAATACCATGGCTATTTGCATAGATACATTCAAACAGAAATGGATTTCCTGGACATCGCCTCATTGGGCACGACTTATAGATACACTGTCAAGATAGAGAATAAATTTAAGAAGAAACAACGAGAGTTTGGGTCTGCAAACCCCTCGTATCCAAGGCAGGGAAAAGAAAACCCCAACCCACACAGCAAGGGATCAAGTCGAGATGGATGCCCTTAGGATAATCCATCCAAGCTGCAACACAAAAAGGGCAATGAGAAGACAAAGAAGGACACGGGAAAATGGTGTGAGTACCATAAAATTCCTTGGCACAACACCAACGAATTTGTCTCCAAGCAGTCCCTCATGGCCGAGTTGAAGGCTTCCGAGTCAGAGGCCGATTCTAATTCTAATTCAAATCCTGAAGGAGGGAAGTGGATTATCAATGTTGAACCCAATGCCACTTTCGCTACCACCAAAGTCCGGCCAAGCAAACCAGAAGAAATATAGGTAGGGGAATGCCTCTTTCACTCACAGATGTGGACCAAGGGGGCTCTGATTCATTTCATTGTCGAGAAAAGTAGTCATAACAACTTTATTTCAGCAGAGGTCGTCAAGCATTTGGACCTGCCAATGAAACCACACCCACAGTCGTACACCATCGGTTGGCTTCGTCAAGGAAGAGATCTTTGTGTCAGCCAACAATGTTGTCTTCCCTACAGCATCAAGCCTTTCAAAGATGAGGTACTATGTGATATTTCTCCCCTTGAAGTTTGTGATGTTCATTTAGGAAAACCATATTCGTGGCAGCGTCATGTTGTGTATGATTCTAGACCCTACAATGTTATTATTACTTTGGGTAGACAATTGTATAGGATCTCAGAGGTGGCGTCACCTACTGCTATTTCTTTAATCTCTGCTAAGAAATACACTAAGGTCATTTCATAGACTGGGAATTTCATCTTCCTTGTGATCTATTCTCACAATAAGTAGAAGGCTGCCTCCACATCCATGGCCTCTACATAGCGCCTCTCTTTGTAGCAGAATCAAGTGGACGGGATCATGGAAGAATACAGAGACATATTTTCCTCACCTATAGGGGTACTGACACACTTCCAAGTCAAGGATCGAATTGATCTGACCCCTAGCACACCTTTACCTAATAGACCAACCTATTGGCACTCACTTATGGAGAATGACAAAATCAGGCGTCAGATACAAGATCTTCTTCAAAAGGGTCACATCAGACCCAACTCCTCCTCTTGTGGAAGCCTGATTGTACTAGTCCAGAAGAAGGATAGGACTTGGTGAATCTGCATTGATTATAGAGCCTTAAACAAAATCACAGTTAGGAATTGCTACCCCATTCCCAGGATTGATGACCTTCTTGACGAACTCAAGGGGGGAAATTTCTTCAGCAAGATTGACCTAAACTCTGGCTACCACCAAGTTCCCATCGAACCAACTGATGTATGGAAGGCAACCTTCAAGTCTAAATAAGGTCGCTATGAATGGCTAGTCATGCCCTTTGGCTTAACAAATGCATCAGCCACTTTCATGAGGTTAATGGATGATGTATTGAGACCCTTCACCAACTCCTTTGTGGTAGTATATTTGGATGACATCCTCATCTTTAGTAGAATGTAGGAGGAGCACATGCGGCATATTCAGTAGGTTTTGAGCACTCTGCGGCAGCACAAGCTTTATGCCAACTTGGAAAAATTATGTTTTGGCATGAAAATTGTCTAATACCTGGGCTACATTGTTGATGAGAATGGGGTACATGTTGATCCAGCTAATATCCAAGTCATACGTGACTGGCCAACCCCAACCACACTGATCAAGCTTCAAAGTTTCTTGGGACTAGCAAACTTCTACCGATTGTTCATGTTGGGATTCTCCCATATTACATGGGCCCTCATCCAGGTGGCCAAGGGTGGTGGTAGGGCCAAGTTCATTTGGGGGAAGTAGAAGTACCGAGCATTTGATGATCTGAAGAATCGCTTGCTCTTAGCTCTAGTACTCTCCTTTCTCAATTTGCAGCAACCATTCAAGATTGAGATTGATGCATCTGACTATGTTGTGGGCACAGTTCTCACTCAACACAGGCATCCTGTGGAATACCATAGTGAGACACTCTATGATACTGTTGATCCAGGTGGATATTGGTGTACACCCACCTATTCCACTTGGGCCCACACCATTTTTTCTTTCGGTTTTTCAGTTTCCTTAATTGTAGCACAATTTACTATTTTTAGCAGTTTTTCGGGTCCTGAACTTCCAAAGCCGTTTTGAGGCCCTAAACAACGTTTTTTGGGAATGAATTATCTGTTGAATATGAGTCATTTCCAAACTCAATATTCACTATTGAAAGTGTATTCCTAGGATAGATCTTTCTAACAATGTATCATGTGCGTTAAACGGAGATAGTATGCCAAATTTACAACCCCGGGAAATTGATGTACCAATTTACCCCAACGGGGCCCATATTTTGGCGTTTCATCTCCTAGGGTTAGGTTTTTGGATGTTTAGGCTTTTCCATTGTTTCTCAATAATATATAGGCCTTCGAGCCTCATTGTAACACATATTTCATAGGCCAGTAGCCGCCACATCTCTTCTCAGAGATAAGCTACCAGCACCCAAGCTATTTTATTTCCATTATGTCTGTAAGATTATTTCAGTCATTTGTTGTTAATGAAATGAAGTTTTACTTTCGTTGCATATCTGCGTTTATGTGTATTTCTGCATTTCATTGTGTTTCTACATAAATTTGGATCAATGGTATCAGAGCATTCTGCTCTTTCTCGATCCTTCTTTGCATGTCCCCAACGAGATCGGGGTATAAGGAGTTAGGGATCGATCTGGTTGAACCATTGCAAGATTAGCCTCGCAAACCCCGAAGGTCACCCATGGGGGGAGAAAAGAAGGATGAGGGAGAAAGATATCCTATCAAATTATTGCTTGAGCAGGACCTTGAGAAACAAAGGAACGCAATGATGGACAACTTTGCCCAGACCCTTCAACGGTTGCCCACTGGAAGTGCATCTACATCCAACAGCGACTCTGGAGGTGCCACTCCTTTTAAGGTACAAGTAAACTTTGACATTCCCATATTTGAGGGCCAAATAGATGCAGATGCCATTGATAGATGGTTGAATCTGCTAGAAGGATATTTCTCGGTACATGACTTTTCTGACCGAGAAAGGATTATTTTTGCACTCCTTAAAGCCGCCCCCATGTCAAGGACTGGCAGGAAACCTACTGGGATCAACAGAGCGAGGGGGAACCCTCTCTGTTATTGGTCACACCCACTTGGAATTTTTTCTAATACGCCATCAAGGAACAATATTATCCCGTGGAGAGCTATGAGGACAAATACATACAATGGACCAAGATGTGCATGAGCTGACGAATCTGTTCCATACCCTATGCACAAAGTTGAGTATCAAAGATTCAGAGAAAAATTTGGTGTTAAATTACCATAGTTGTCTTCATAGATACATTCAAGAGGAAATGGAGTTCCTTAACATCTCCTCCCTTGGCTCGGCATACCGGTATGCTGCCAAGATTGAGCAGAAGTTCAAACAGAAGAAGAGAGACTATGGGTCTGTGAATCAGAAGCAAGGGAAAGGTACCCCAAACCATGAAACAAAGGACCAATCCAAGGTAGGGTGGCCCAAGACAACTCGCCAAAGCCGTAAGCAAATAAAAACATCACGAAGCCAAAAAAGGACGCGGGGAAGTGGTGTGATTTCTATAAGAGCTCCACTCACAACACAAGTGAGTGTCGGGCCAAGCAGTCACTGGTAGCCGAGTTGAAGGCTTCTGAATCAGATGCAAGATCTGACTTTGAATCAGAACCCGACAAGGGGAATGACAAGGGGAAGCATATTATCAATGCAGAGCCCAATGCCACCATTTCCACCACGAAGATCCAAAAGAAGGAACCATAAGATCCAGAGGAGGTGGAGCACCTCTTCCATTCCCAGATGTGGGTAAAGGGTTCCCCATTGCAATTCATTGTTAACAGTGGGAGCCAGAAGAACCTCATCTCAGTAGAGGTCATGAAACGGTTGGGCTTGTCGACCACATCACACCCACAACCATACACCATTGGTTGGTTGCACCAAGGACAGGACCTATGTGTAAGCCAACAACGTTGCCTTCCCTATAGCATCAAGCCCTTCACAGATGAGGTATTATGTCACATTGCTCCTCTTGATGTTTCTGATGTATTATTAGGCCAACCATACTTGTGGAAGCGACATGTTGTGTATGAGTCTAGGCCTCGTGTTTTTATTATTACTTTGGGCAATAAGTTGTACAAGATACCAGAAATAGAATTGCCTACAACCATCTCTTTGGTTACTACAAAAAATTGTAGTAAGCTCATTACCAAACCAGGAAATTTGTTTTCCTGATGATCCGCCCTCGGGGAAAGAATAAAACTGCGACCATGACCTCCAGACAGGGACCCTATGCATAACAGCAACATATGGATAAGGTTGTGGAGGAGTACAAGGACATCTTCACCTCCCCCGCAAGGGTGCCTCTACACTGTCAGGTCAAACACCCCATTGATATGACCCCAGGTGCGTAGTTTCCCAATGGACCGATCTATCGGTGATCTGTTTTGGAGAATGATGAAATCAAGAGGCAGATTTAGGATCTGTTACAGAAAGGTTACATCTGGCCGAGTTCATCGCCCTGTGGGAGCCCGATCGTGCTAGTGCAGAAGAAGGATGGGACTTGGAGACTCCTCATTGACTATCAGGCACTGAACAGGATCACTGTCTTGAATAGGTACCCGATCCCACGGATTGATGACCTTCTGGACCAACTCAAGGGGGAGAAATATTTCAACAAGATCGACTTGAATTCTGGGTATCACTAGGTACCAGTCGAACCCTCTGATGTGTGTAAGACTTCCTTCAAATCCAAGGAGGGCCTTTTTGAATGGTTGGTCATGCCTTTCGGGTTGACAAATTCCCCTGCAGCCTTCATGAGACTAATGGACAACATCTTGTGACCATTCACCAACTCATTTGTAGTGGTGTACTTGGATGACATTCTGATCTTCAGCCATACTTGGGAAGAGCACCTCCACCACATCCGACAAGTCCTCCAAACACTGCAACAACACAAGTTGTGTGCCAATTTGAAGAAGTGCAATTTTGGCATGACCCAGGTTCAATATCTGGGATACATTATTGATGAGCGGGGGGTGCATGTGGATTCATCCAAGATCCAATTCATTCAGGATTGGCCAGCCCCAACCACCCTAATAGAGCTCCGTGGATTTTTGGGTCTTGCCAATTACTACCACAGGTTTGTGTTGGGAGTATCTCATATCACTTGGCCCTTGAGTCAAGTCACCAAGGGAGGAGCGAAAGAAAAATTATTTTGGTATGAATCTCAACAAAAGGCGTTTGATGATTTGAAGCATCGTCTCTACTCTGCACCAGTGCTCACATTACCATACTTGCAACAACCATTTGAGATCAAGACAGATGCCTCTGACTATGCTATTGGGGAATTCCTTACTCAAAAGGGGCATCCAATGGCATATTACAATGAGACACTTTCTGACACATTCTGGAAGTATCCCACTTATGAAAAGGAGATGTATTACATTGTGCGGGCTTTCCGACAATGGAAGAATTACATTTTGGGAAAGGAAACGGTCATCCACACAGACCACCGACCCTTGCAGTTCATACAAACACAAGGGAAGTTGCAGAAAGATCGCCATCAGAAGTGGTTCACATACCTGCAATAGTTTCATTTGAACATTAAGTACAAGAAAGGAAGCACCAATAATGTTGTAGGCTGCCTCAGTCGACCCCCTATCATGGCGCTAACCATGGTGCTCAACTCTTGTGGGCACGAGACTTTCGATTGGCCGCTTCTCTACAAAAGTGATCCAGAATTCGGCCATACATACAATACGCTCTTGGAGGGTAAGCAGGTTCCTAATTTTCACCTCCAGGATGCCCTGTTATGTCACCTAGGACATATTTGTGTTCCTTCAAGCGAGCATGCCAAGATGATTTGGGAGGCGCACTACAGTCGATTCGTTGGGCATTTCGGGGTCGAGAAAACCGTGGTAGTACTGCAAAAGTATTTCTATTGGCTGAACCTTCGACAGGATGTCGGGAAGTACATCAAGTCCTGCACCATTTCCAAACCAACCATCAAGAAGCAAGGCCTCTATACTTTGTTTCCCACCCGTAGTCGACCTTGGGAATCCATCTCCATGGATTACATATCGAGCCTTCCTTCTACTAAGCATGGCAATGACTGTGTTTTTGTGGTCGTCGACAGATTCTTGAAGATGTCCATTATGATGGCCTACAAGAAGAATATCACAGTAGAAGCCACTGCTAAACTCTTCTTTGAGTGAGTGTGGGTACACTTTGGGATCCCATAGTCTATCATCTCATATCGGGATAGTAAGTTCCTCAGTACATTTTGGTCTAGCCTATGGTCGATGCTGGACACCAAGCTCACTAAGTCCACAACTTTCCATCCACAAACTGATGGCCAGACAAAGGTTGTCAACCAGATGATTGTACACATTATGTGCATGTATAACTCAAAGAATCCACGCACATGGGATGAGAGCCTCCCCTATGTACAACATAGCTACAACCGGGCTCTCCATAGCTCAACCAGTGACAACCCCTTTTAAGTGGGCTTGGGATTCCAACCACTATGTCCCATTGACATAGCCATGCCATTTGCGGATACTCGGGTAGATTCATCCCATGTCCAGTCTGAGGCTGACAAGGCAAACAACTTCATTGAGTGCATGCACATCCACCAACAGGTTCATGACATCTTGGACAGAGCCAATGCTAAGTACAAGCAACGACATGATCAACATCGGGTGCCACACAACTTCCAGGTGGGCGACAAAGTGTGGCTACATTTGCAAAAGGAGCACCTCGTTGGACCCTACTACAAGATTCGCCTACTCCGATATGGGCCATCACCATCACCAAGGCTATAGGGGACAATTCCTTTGATCTCAGTATTCCACCATTCCTTGGTTTGCACCTAGTGTTCAATGTCGATCACCTTCAGCCCTACTTTTTTCCTCTACTTGATACATCCGACATGGCAAAACAAATCACACTAACAGAGTTAAACCCATATTGCATGGAACAAGCCACAACTGATCAGATTATGGACACACAGATCAAGAAAACCCACCAAAAGAGGATCCAGCTATATCAAGTTGTCAAAGCAGGCCAACTCCTTCACCAGGGCAAGTGGCTCACCAAGGACCAAGTTCAGCAAAAGTTTCCTCATCTCATGGAGGAACTCAACGCAATGGGGACCATTAATTCCTAAGGGGGGAGGAATGATCCAGGTGGATATTGGTGGCCACCCACCTATTCCACTAGGGCCCACACCATTTTTTCTTTTGGTTTTTCAATTTCCTTAATTATAGCACAATTTACTATTTTAGCAGTTTTTCGAGTCCTAAACTTCGGGAGTCGTTTTGAGGCCCTAAATGACGTTTTTTGGGCATGAATGCTCCAGAAAATATGAGTCTGTTCCAAACTCGCCTACTCCGATATGGGCCATACAAGATTCGCCTACTCCGATATGGGCCATACACCATCACCAAGGCTATAGGGGACAATGCCTTTGATCTCAGTATTCCACCATTCCTTGGTTTGCACCTAGTGTTCAATGTCGATCACCTTCAGCCCTACTTTCTGCCTCTACTTGACACATCCGACATGGAAAAACAAATCACACTAACAGAGTTAAACCCATATTGCATGGAACAAGCCACAACTGATTAGATTATGGACACATAGATCAAGAAAACCCACCAAAAGAGGATCCAGCTATATCAAGTTGTCAAAGCAGGCCAACTCCTTCACCAGGGCAAGTGGCTCACCAAGGACCAAGTTTAGCAAAAGTTTCCTCATCTCATGGAGGAACTCAACACAATGGGGACCATTAATTCCTAAGGGGGGAGGAATGATCCAGGTGGATATTGGTGGCCACCCACCTATTCCACTAGGGCCCACACCATTTTTTCTTTCGGTTTTTCAATTTCCTTAATTATAGCACAATTTACTATTTTAGCAGTTTTTTGGGTCCTAAACTTCGGGAGCTGTTTTGAGGCCCTAAATGATGTTTTTTGGGCATGAATGCTCCAGAAAATATGGATTTGTTCCAAACTCGATATTCGTTGTTGGCAGTGTAGTACTCGAATAGATATTTCTAACGATGTATCATGTGCGTAAAAAAGAGATAGTATGCAAAAGTTACGACCCCGGGAAATTGATGTACCAATTTACCCCAACGGGGCCCATATTCTGGCGTTTCATCTCCTAGGGTTAGGTTTTTGGATGTTTAGGGTTTTCCATTGTTTCTCAATAATATATAGGCCTTTGAGCCTCATTGTAACACAGAGTTTATAGGCCAGTAGCCGCCACATCTCTTCTCAGAGATAAGCTACCAGCGCCCGAGCTATTTTATTTACATTTTGTTTCTAAGCATATTTCAGTCATTTGTTGTTAATGAAATGAAGTTTTACTTCCACTGCATATCTGCGTTTATGTGTATTTATGTATTTCATTGTGTTCCTACATAAATCTAGATCAACTGTCCAGAAATACCCCACCTATGACAAGGAAATGTATTTCATTGTAAAATCCTTCCGTCAATGGAAAGCATTACGTTATGGGGAAAGAGATGATCATACACATTGATCACAAGCCTCTGTAGTTCATATAGACACAGGGGAAATTGCAGAATGACCACCATCAAAATTGGTCCACCTACCTGCTGCAGTTCCATCTCAACATCAAGTATAAAACAGGTATCTCCAATCATGTTGTTGACTTCCTCAGTCAACCTCCTGTGGCTGCACTCACCACTGTGCTCCATTCCTGTCAACATCAAGCATCTGAGTGGCCCCAACTTTATCATAAATATTCGGACTTCACCACCACATATCATCTCTTGGGTACAAGTGCAATTGTCACTGATTTTCACATTCAGGATAGACTCTTATGCCACCTGGGCCATCTTTTTGTTCCTACAAGTGAGCATGCAAAGATGATTTGGGAAACCCACTATAGTCAGGTGGTAGGACATTTTGGCATAGAGAAAATTGTGACCATTTTTCATAACCATTTTTATTGGCCAAAACTTCGACAAGACGTTAGCAAGTATATCAGATCTTGCATTGCTTTTGCCATTTCCAAGCCAACCATCAAGAAGCAAGGATTATACACCCCTCTTCCTATTCCCAAGAAGTCATGGGAATCCATCTCAATGGATTACATGTTTGGTTTTCCGTGCACCAAGCAAGGAAATGACTACATGTTTGTGGTTTTTGATCATTTTTCGAAGATGGCCATCCTGACAACCTATAAGAAGAATGTTAGAGCAGCAGATACTACAAATATCTTCTTCGAACAAGTGTGGGTCCACTTTGGGATACCACATACCATCATCTCTGATCGATATAGAAGGTTCCTCAGCACCTTTTGGTCGAGTCTCTGGTCTCTGTTGGACACCAAGCTCACAAAATCCATTTCTTTCTACCCTCAAACCGATGGCCAAACAAAGGTCGTCAATTGGATGATTGTACACATCCTGCGCATGTACAATTCTAAGCATCCTTGTACATTGGACAAGAGTCTCCCATATGTCCAACACAGTTACAACATGGCTCTCCATAGTTCCACTGGACATAGCACATTTCAGGTGGGTCTAGGATTCCAACCCTTGGGACCCATTGATGTTGCAATTCCTCTTGCCACCGCATAGAAAAAATCTTCCCTTAATCATTCTGCGATCGAAAAAGCCACCATATTCATTGAGTTGATTCAGCACATCCGCTAACAGGTCCAGAAGATTTTGTAGAAATCTAATGCTAAGTACAAGCAGCGCCATGATCAACACAGGGTACCACACCAATTTCAGGGTGGCAACAAAGTCTGGTTACATTTTCAAAAGGAGCATCTCAGCGGGCCCCATCGAAAGCTTCACCCACTTCGTTATAGGCCTTACAATATCACCAAGGTTGGGGGTAGCAATGCTTTTGAGCTCAACACTCCACCCTTCCTTGGTCTGCATCTAGTATTTAATGTGGACCTCCTTCAGCCATATTTTCCATCGTTATTGGACACCTCTGAGATCGCAGAACAATTGGCACCAATAGAGCTCAACCCTGACTGCATGGAACAAGCATCCACTGACCATATAGTGGACACACAAGTCAAGTTCACTCGCTAGTAGCAAATCCAACTTTATCGGGTTGTCAAGGTAGGGAAACTCCTACACCAAGGCAAGTGGCTCACCTAGGGCCAAATCTAGCATAAGTTTCCTCACCTGATGAGGGAACTCAATGCAATGGAGACCATTGCTTCCTAAGGGGGGAGGATTGATCCAGGTGGATATTGGTGGCTACCCACCTATTCCAACTTGCTCCTCATGCCAGTTATTGTTCAACACGTTCTTTTGTACTACTTTGGAATTGTGGGTTCTACACTTCTAGGGTTGTATGGATCCCCACACATCCTCTAGGTGGATATGGTTGGCCTCTCGCCTAATCCAACTGGCTTATTTTGTATGTTTTCATGTTATCACACTTGTTGTACTTCCAAGGTCATTTCGAGCCCCTAAACGTTGTTTTTTTGGCTTGCCACAATCAAACTATAGACGAAGTCACAGTTTGATGGTGGAATGTGTATTTCTCTGAAATACCTTTCCAACGGGCTATCACGTGCCTAAAATAGAGGTTGTATGCAAGATTTACGACCCTTGGAAGTAGAGGTGCAGAATTACACCAACTTACCCATAGGGTCCACATATTTTTTGGTGTTTCACCTTCTAGGGTTAGGTTTTTGGATTTCCAGGGTTTTGGCATTCACGAGTAATATCAAAAATGCCTCTGGAGCCTCATTGTAATCCATTATGCTTAGACGGATGCATGTAGTAGCCACATCTCTTCTCAAATATAGCTACCACCATTCGAGCAAGTGTTTTAGTTCTGCAGTTTTACAGTTTCAGCCTATTTCATTATTTAATAGAAGATATTGTTCACTGGATATTTGTGCTATTCTTCATATCTTTGTGTTTACTATATTCAGTCTGTTAATTAGTTCGTTCCGCTCCTAAATCTGGATCATCCCTATTGTATCACCCCTTGTTTCATCCAATGTAGCTACATCTTTCAACCCTACACTTGTTTTTTCCTCAAAGCAACCTATCCAATCAAATGCTCCATCTACTAGACAATCTCCACCATTTCCTGAGTTATCCACGATGAGATCATTCGCTGATGAAATTTTGATATAGCATTAATGGAATTGATTTAAGGCATTTTTATTAAATTTCATGATTTTTTTTTTTGTAACTATTGTAGGGAAGCATCATGGAGAGGTTAGGGTGGCAGAGGATGGAAACACCCTCACGATTTGAATTCTCACATGTGGCGAGTTTTCTTGGTTTTTATTATAAAGTATCATTTGTAAGTGTGTTAATTCATTGTTGTTTATATGTATTTAAATATTTTCAAATAACAGTATGACACATAATTGTCTTTGACTTTTATAGATCCAACTCAACGAGTATCATTGACCTAATTTCTTGAAACTCCATTGGCTTTTGAATTCCACCTCATCAACATGATTTTCCTTATTAGTCCCATTTTAGACCCCAATTTTACTCTAATGTTTCATGATACATTCTAACATAATCATGTCGTTTTCATCCTCTCAAGAAACCAAATTGTTCTCTATAAATAGATTCTAACAAGACATCCTTAAGATGAACTTCTATGAGGTTTGCAATTATTTTCTAAATTTTTTTTCATAGCCATATAGGTCTAAAGCCATGAAAAGAAGGTGTAGAGTCCTTTGTGTGTATTACTACTAGAAACCTATCATTGAAGACTCCCTCAATAATACAATTACTTGATTCTTTCACTTCACTAAAAATATCATTCTCTATAAGGTCATAAAATCCTATGAAGAAACCAATTGTCCAACCATCGAAGATTGGTGCCTTGTCCCTTTGAAAAGAGTGTAGTCTTTAGTAGATACTTGATTTGTTCAATGTTTCTTCCATCATCAATGAAAATTGGAAGATAGGAAGTAATCACTACAAATTCAACTAAATTAACCCCAACAGGGTGTTTATGTAGTTCCTCAAAATACCTCATTTCTACATCCACAATAATCTTGTGCCCTGGTACAGTTTCTCTGTTACTATTTATAATTTTCCAAATTGTGTTTCTGATATTTCTCATGTTGGAATTATGGAAGAAGTTGTAGTTTTCATCCCCCAATTTAGCCAAATCACCCTACTCTTATTCCTCCACTTCTTCTCCCATTTCAAGATATTTTCTTTTGTTCTTGTACCTCTTCTATTTTTTCCTATTATTTCTTTGAGAGGAATCCTATGTTTCTTTCCTTATACGCATTTTATAACTTCAATTTAATTTCTTATAAGGCATCCTTCTATCTATTTCCATTCCCCTTTTTCTAATCTCGAAAAAAATTATTATTGTTTACAAGTTTGTCTTGAAAATATTTCATAGCCAATTCCCCATCCAATAGCCCTAGTATAATTTCTACATGATTATTTCTAATTTTCCAAAAAAAAAAATTGATCTTTCTCATGCTAGCATAATTATTGAAGAAGTTGTGTTCAACCAAATCACCCTACTCTTCTACCACCACTTCTCCCCCTCCCATTTCAATATATATATTTATTTTTCTTTTATCTATTCTACTTTTTTATATTATTTCATTGAGAAAAATCCTATGCTTATTTCCTTATAGTCATTTTCTACCTTCATTTCAATTTCCAATAGGGCCTCCTTCTATCCATTTTTCTTCCGCTTTTTCTAATCTCGAGTCAATTTCTTAATGTTTACAAGGTTATCTTGAAATTATTTAATTTCCAATTCCCCATTCTTAATAAACAAAATTGATTCCCTAATCATCGGATCCATGTATTCTTCATTTGCAAGCCCAGAGGAGTTGAAATTGTATAAGGAAAGGGGTTTCTTTTCTTCTCTGGCATATGATGTAAAATTGGCATATGGCTTGAAGAACACCCAATACCTTCCCAAGATCCAACTATTTACTCTTCTTCCAAAAACAATTTTGAGATTAAGAACATATCCTAGAGGACTCCCAGAATAACACCATTACACGATTATTTCACTTCACTAAAAATATCTTTATCTATAAGTTCATCAAATCCTATGAAGAAATCAATTTTCCAACCATCTAAGATCAATGTCTTATCCATTTGAAAAGAGTGTACTCTTTCATAGATACTTCATGTGTTCAATGTTTCTTTCTTCAACAATGAAAATTGGAAGATACAATGAAATCACTACAACTTCAACTAAATTAACACGTACATGGTGTTTATGTAGTTTCTCAAAATGCCTCACTTCTACATCTGCAATATTCTTGTGCCCTAGTATAGTTTCTTCATTAGTATTTCTAATTTTCCAAATTATGTTTTTGATCTTCCTCGTGCTAGCATAATTATTGAAGAAGGTGCAGTTTAGCCACATCACCCTACACTTCTACCACCACTTCTCATACTTCCATTTCAAGATATTTTCTTTTGTTCCTATATCTCTTTTAGTTTTTTATGTTATTTCTTTGAGAATAAGCCTATGATTCTTTCCTGATAGCCATTTTCTAGCTTCAATTCAATTTCCTCTAGGGCCTCCTTCTATACATTTCCCTTCCCCCTTGTCTAATGTCGATTCAATTTCTTAATGTTTACAAGGTAATCTTGAAATTATTTCATATCCAATTCCTTAATAAAAAAATTCGATTCCATAACCACCAAATCCATGTATTCTTTATTTTCAATCCCAAAGTAGTTGAATTTTCATAGGGAAAGGGGTTTATTTTTTTCTTTAGCATATGATGTAAAATTGGCCTATCGTTTGAAGAACCCCCAATAGTTGTCCAATATCTAATAGTACACTCTTCTTCCAAAAACCAATTCGACATTAAGAACTTATCTAGCATAAGGAATAATCAGAGGCTTCCTATCAATGCTTCAAACATCCAAAAACGTTATTGAAGGGTCAAAAGAAGCACATCCTTACCAGCATGGATTCTTATCTACAAAATAAAAGTTTAATGTATCTATAATTCTCTTTTAATTGAATTCCAATTTCTTTGTTTTCCATTCACCCATTATAACAAGAAATGGGTGCAAATACATAAGTTTTCAACACAATCAACTTAGCAGGTTTTATAAATTTGATGTTTTGCAATGTCTAATTTATTAATGAGAAACCAATTATATATATTTTTGTGTTTCTATAGGTTGCTACTTCAAAGAGAAATGAATCATGTCCACGTAGGATTGACAGATTTCCCCATTCCCAGGTATTATGTGTTGAGTTAAATCTTGTTTTAATGTGAAACTTGTTATCTTATTTTGGTTGAATTCAATGTTTTTGTACTAATAAAAATATAATAAATGTGTATGCAGGAACCATCATACTTTGTCCATTCACCACTACCCTCTTTCCCCATGGTTGCACCATTCCACCTTGCTACAGTTCCCCTTGTTTCATTCATTGTGTCTACACCAGTCCACCCTATTGTAGCCCCCTTTGTTTCATCCAATGTGGGTGCATCAATCCACCCTATGGTATCCCCCCTTGTTACATCCACTGTGGCTACACCAGTCCACCCTGCACCAATTTTACCTATTTTATCCTCCCTTGTTTTATCCACCATGTCTACACCTATTAACCCTACACCAATCATTACCTCGAAACAACTTATCCAAAGTTGAGTGCTCCATCTACTAGCCAATATCCTCCATTTCTTGAGTTATCCACGGTGAGATCATTCATTGATCAAATTTTGATATAGCATGAATTTAATTGATTTTATGCATTTTGATTAAATTCTATGTTTTCTTTATTGTAACTACTGTAGGGAAGCATCATGGAGAGGTTAGGGTGGAAGAGGAGGGAAACACCGTCACAACTTACATTCTCACATGTGGTGATTTTTCTTGGCTTGAATTATAAATAAAAAAAATTAAGTGTGTTAATTCAATGTGTTTTATATGTAGTTAAATATTGTCAAATAAAAATATCACATAATTGTATTTGAATTTTATATATCCAACTCAATGATTATCGTTGACCCAATTTCTTCAAACTCCATTGGTTTTTGAATTCCAACTCATCAACGTGATTTTTCTTATTAGGCCCATTTTAGACCCCAAATTTACTATAATGGTTCATGAGACATTCCAATGGTGACGCAAACCCCCCCTTCTCTCCTCAGGGTTGCACAACATCTCAGTCTTGGATATTCAAACTCCTTGAACTGAATTGGATCTTCAGGCCTTCAATAGACCCTAAACAATCTATACACATACACAGGTCCCCTTGATGTCACCTGCAAGCTCGAACTACCTACAACTCCGCTCTCTCATGCTTGGCAACACCGATTCGTGAGTACTCATCTCACACTAGACTCTTTCTCTTATGTGACCACAGTTATGAATGTGAGTTAGCTCTTCATAACTTCGGGCTTCGGAAATATTGTGACCTCCGACTTTATTTCCTCCTGAAACACTTTTCTATGAATTCACGAATCTCTGTCGCGTGTCTCCCTGGATCTGACAGTCCAGCTATACTTCGGGTTTCACGACTTCGCGAAATTTCACTTACTCCACACACCACTTCTTCGTACCTCCAAATTTCAGATTTTCTAATCCGCTTCCATATGCCTCCTCACAACCAAAGGTTAAGATTCACTTCATGACTTTGTGACTTCGTCAATCCCACTTCTCAACACTTCAAAACACTCTGAACTCCGAAATGTTGAAATACCTCACGGCTAACCTCCGTGCACCTTCCATAGATCTGACGGTCTGAAATGATCTCCGTCCCTCTCTAACAGATATTTCTCGTTAATTTTTGGAAACCTTAAAGGTCTCCTCCCTTTTAATATTTCTGACCACTCTTCCTCCTGAGCTTTCTCCTCCTCAAACTTGTGTCCCCTTAGAATTCCCTCTTCGACACTTAGTCAAAATTTCATCCTGTGCACACCTTGCAACAGGTCCTCCTCCATGACTTAACTTCTCTGTGGACAACCTTCTCTACTCCTCCTGATCTTTTGAGTCAAAATAATCTATCGTGCACTCCTTGCGAACAAACCTACTTGAATCTTGAATCTTGAAGGTTAATTGTGCACTCCTTGCAATAGTCCTTCTATGTTCTAGTGTTCCCTTTGAACAATATGAAATTGAGTGAGGTTCCTCCTACCCACACTCTCAACTATCTTTGTTGAACTTTATGAGTTACTACGAACTCTGTCACACACACCTTGCAGACGCTATGCACTCTTTGCACGCATAAGTTTCACGTTATCTCTTATGAGCTTGTGAGTCGAAATAGACTATGTCAACGCACACCTTGCGAAAACTATGCATACTTGCACTTTCTCGTAGAAGAGAAACAAATGAAACTTATATAAATATTCACAGATTCATACATTCAACTATGTAAATGCATTCATAAACACAAGAATAAGAAATAACAAAGAATTTCAAATAAACAGAAAGTCTACCATTCATTCATTCAGATAGACACAGCAACATCACACATTCGGGACAATGCTCCTATGTTATATTCATTCAACTGAAATATACATATGTTCATAAACTTCTTCTCAGTAGCTCTCAACTCTTAGCTACAATGGCAACAACTCTCAATAACTAGAGTGCCAACAACCTCTTCTGGGAAAGAATACAAAGCTTTATACCAGAGGGGTTATTCAAGCTTTTCCCTCCAACTACTTTAGAGCTATCCTATCAAATTAAAAGCTATAAACTACTTAATATTTATTACAATAAATATTTGTGACAAACAGATAAGATCGAACACATCGAATCTGTACTGCACTTAGCTTCATTAAAGGAAGATACATTCTCTGATGATTCCATGAGATCATCTGCCTCAAAACATTAAAGATGTTCTTTAATTGCAATTCTTTTCAAAATATTTGCATGAAACGCCTTCTTCAAAATTTAATATTCACTTCAAAATGCGTGCTAGTGCACCTAGATATCCTTTGCTCGCACTTTTTTGGCGATGCTCCTGCATCATACTCCTCTGGCTGAAAATTCATGGACTCCTGTCCATGAGCACTTACATTGACCTTCCATGCTTCTGGATATCCGCTTCACTTACCCAATTGGCATATTCTATTGGGCATCCTTTCCCCTTCACCAAATATTCAAAATATGTTTTCCTCCTGGTATTCTAACCAATTCATCGATCTATGATCTTCTCCATTTGCGGACTTTCTACTACAAGCATCTTCTTTTTCCACTGGATCTCTTTCTGAATTTATGATCCTCCGGTTCCACCCTCCCTGTAATTATACAGGTCTTCAATGTTGAATATGGGTGATATACCGACATCTTCTGGCAGCTCTATCTCATAAGCATTCTCACCAAATTTCCATAGGATCTTGCATGGTCCTATCTTCTTCAGCTTTAGTTTATTATATGTTCCCCTTGGGAACCTCTCCTTCCTAAGATGTGATAGAACTTGATATCCAACTTCAAATTGAAGTTTCCTCCTATGTTGATCATTTCTGCATTTATATTCGTTGTTTTTCCTCTTCAAGTTCCCCTTGATCTTATTATGAATCTCCTGCATTGTTGTAGCGAAGTCTTCGAAGGACAACTAGGCGCACTAGCGCGCATTTTGAAGTGAATTTTAAATTTTGAAGAAGGTGTATCATGCAAATCTTTTGAAAAGAATTGCAATTAAAGAACATCTTTAATGTTTTGAGGTGGATGATCTCATGGAATCATCAGAGAATGTATTTTATTTTAATGAAGCTGAGTGCAGTACAGATTCAATGTGTTTGATCTTATCTTTCAGTCACAAATATTTATTGTAATAAATATTAAGTAGTTGATAGCTTTTAATTCGATAGGATAGCTCTAGAATATTTGGAGGGAAAACCTTGAAGAGCCCCTCTTGTATAAAGCTTTGTATTGTTTCCCAGAAGAGGTTTTTGGCACTCTAGTTATTGAGAAGCAGTTTAGAGCTACTAATGGTATATTGAGAAGCTACTAATGCTTCTCTAGTTATTGAGAAGCAGTTTAGTTTAGCTGAGAGTTTAGAGCTATTGAGAAGCATTTTATGAACACATGTATATTTCAGTTGATTGAATATAATAGAGGATCATTTTCCCAAATGCATGGTGTTTTCATGTCTATCTGAATGAATGAATGGTAGACTTTTTGTTTATTTGAAATTCTCTGTTATTTCTTGTTTTTGTGTTTATGAATGAATTTACATAGTTGAATGTATGAATCTTTGAATATTTAGATAAGTTTCAATTTTTTCTCTTCTACGAGAAAGTACAAGTGTGCATAGTGTGCACAAGGTGTTCGTTGATAGAGTCTGTTTCAACTCACAAGCTCAGAAGAGATCACGTGAAACTTATGCGTGCAAAGAGTGCATAGTGTTTGCAAGGTGTGTGTGACAGATTTCGTAGTAACTAAGAAAGTTCAATAAATATAGTTGAGAGTGCGAGTAGGAGGAACCTCACTCAATTTGATATTGTTCAGAGGGAACAATAGAACGTGGAAGGACTATTGCAAGGAGTGCACAGTTATCCTTCAAGAGTCAATATTGAAGGAGGTTTTTCCGCAACGACTGCATGACAGATTCTTTTAACTCAGAAGCTCAGGAGGAGTAGCGAAGGTTGTCCACATATAAGCTAAGTCATGGACGAGGACCTATTGCAAGGCATGCATAGGCTGAAATTTTGACTAAGTGTCGAAGAGGTCATTCTAAGGGGACAAAGTTTGAGGAGGAACAAAATCAGGAGGAAGAGTGGTGAGAAATCTTCAAAGGGAGGAGTCCTTTAAGGTTTCCCAAAGTTAACGAGCAAGATCCGTTCAGGAGAGACCGTGATCATTCTAGATCATCAGATATGGGGAAGGTGCACGGAGGTTAGCCATGAGGTATTTCAACATTTCGGAGTTCAGAGTGTTGAGAATTGGGATCGTCGAAGTCACGAAGAAAATCTTAACCATTGGTTGTGAGGAGGCACGTGGCAGCGGATTAGAAAATCCGAAATTTGGAGGTACGGAGAAGTGGTGTGTGGAGTAAGTGAAATTTCGTGAATTCACGAAACCCGAAGTATAGCTGGGCTATCAGATCCAAGGAGACATGTGGCAGAGATCCATGAATTCGAAGAAAAGTGTTTCAGGAGGAAATAGGGGCGAAGGTCAAAATATTGTTGAAGCTCGAAGTTACGAAGGGTTGAATCACGATCATAGTCTTGGTCACATAGGAGAACGATTCTAGCATGAGACTAGCACTCACGAATCGGTGATGCCAAATGCCAGAGAGTGGAGTTGAAGGTAGTTCGAGCTTGCAGGTGACATAAAGGGGACATGTGTATGTGTATAGATTCTTCAGGGTCTGTTGAAGGCTCGAAGAGCCCATTTGGTTCAAGGAATTTGAAGATCCAAGACTGGGAGGTAGCATAGCCTTGAGGAGAGAAGGGGGGGTTTGCGTCAAATGGCATAATTTGTTTTCCCTCCCCTCAAGAAACCCAGTTTTTCTCTATAAATAGAATCTAATAAGACATCCCTAAGATGAACTACAATGAGATTTTCTATTATTTTATAAATTGTGTTCCATAGTCATATAGGTCTAAAGTCATCAAAAGATATTAGAGATTCCTTCTTGTTGATTACTACTAGAAGCATATCATTAAACACTATTGGAATAGAGCCATCACTTTATTCTTTCACTTCACTCAAAATATCATTCTCTATAAGGTCATAAAATCCTATGAATAATTCAATTTTCCAACCATCCAAGATTGGTGTCTTATTCCTTTGAAAAGAGTTTACTCTTCAATAGATACTTCATGTGGTCAATGTTTTTTTCATCATTAATGAAAATTGGAAGATATGAAGTAATCACTACAACTTCAACTAAATTAACCCCAACAGGGTGTTTATGTAGTTCCTCAAAATGACTCGCTTATACATCTACAATATTCTTGTGCCTTGGTACAGTTTCTCTAAAAATATTTATAATTTTTTATTATGTTTCTAATATTTTTCATTATAGAATAATTATGGAAGAAGTTGCAATTTCCATCCCTTGGTTTAGCCAAATCACCCTACTCTTCTACCTCCACTTCTCCTCCTCCCATTTCAAGATATTTTTTAACGTACCCTACCCAAATCGGGTCACACCACTACTGAAACAACCCAATAAAATTTATGATACCAAATTGTAACAATTCCAAGTTCTTATTGAGACAAACCTCCCATGTGACTGGCTTTGCACCGCATGTAGCAATTATTCCCAACATGCACAACAATTTGAGCTCTGCGCTAGAATCTTGTTTCCATTACTATTAAAATTGACTAACATATCCATTTATATGTGGAATAAAAAACACCGTGACATTCAACATTATGCAATTTTCCATATTAGTACTTAAACATGAACAACAACAACTAAACACATTCAATAACATAGATTTGCATGCATCAATATACTCACAACAAGCAGCAATAATGAAATATCTCAGAATAAAATGCACAACAACTCTATCAATATTTAACATACATAAGCACAACAAATAAGAACACCTATCTTATAAAATATGGAACCCACTGAAGAGGACGAACATTCCTCCCAACCATAGACTTCATATTACAATTCTCAATAGCAAGTCACCCCAAGTTGGGGCTATGAATCCACAAGAGATGGTGGTCCCTAAGGCTGGCTAATGTCCCCCTCTCAGCATTCAATTTCCCATAGCTAATTCCAATCCACCAACTCTCTTCCCCACAACCATCCACAATTTTTTCTCATGCTCCTCCTCCATCTTGGAATAGATAAGAATATCACCCAAGAATACAATGAAAAACTTGTCTAAGAAATTTCTAAACACTCTATTCATTAGACACATAAATGTAGCAGGAACATTTGTCAACCCAAAGGGAACCACTGCAAATTCATAGTATCCATACCTTTTACAAAAGGTTGTCTTGCTAGTATCTTTTTCTCTGATTCATACTTGACGATAACCTAATCTCAATTCAATATTAGAAAATATTTTTGCTCCCCTTAACTAATCAAAAAAATCATCAATCCTTGGAAAATGATATTTGTTCTTGACTGCAACTTTGTTTAGTTGTTTGAAGTCAATACATAATCACAGTGCTCCATCTTCTTTCCTAAAAAAAAGAATTGGGGAACCCCAAGGATAAACACTTGGAAATATGTAACCCTTATTCAATAACTCTTCTAGTTGTATTTTCAATTATTTTAGTTCTGGTGTGCTCATTTGTAGGGATTTTTGGACACTAGGGTAGCTCCAGGCATTAATTCAATAGAGAAATTAATATCTCTTTTTGGTGGAAATCCTGGAAACTCCCCAAATACATCTTCATACTCTTTTAAGATTGGATAGTATTCAAGACTGGTATCCTTATCCTTCATTGGCTCTTCCATATGGGTTGCATATATTTGGCACCATTTTCTAAAACTTATTTTCAGTTGCAATGCTAAAATATCTCTAATAGATATATGCCTTGGAATACCTTGCACTGTCCTCAAATTCCCTTCATCAATACATGTGAAAGCCTTGTTATAAAATCCTAAAACAACACAATGTTTTTCTAGCCAATCCATACCAATTAAGAAATCTTAAGACCCAAGCAATATGATGTTCAAATATTTCTTAGTGTTGAATCCATTCATGTCTATTGGGAACTCTTTAAAAAACTCATTGATTCTTCTCTTGGTTCTAGTAGCTATCTGAACTAACCAATACTTTTCATGCTTTCATTTCTTCAATTTAAATCTTTCAAGTAGATTTGGATTTATATAGCTATGACTAGCTCCAGAATAAATTAAAATAGATATGGGTTGATTATCAATATTACCTTCCACTTCAATCATACGGGATTGATAGTTTATTTTTCTATTGTCCAAGGATGCATAGATCCTTGGCATGCTTCTACCCATATCCTCTATTGTCCCCTCCTACTTGATGATATTCACAATCTTCATCTTATCTCTTTGGTGAGGAAAATATCCGTACATGTGATATCCACATCCCCAAAATTTTATGGGTTGATGTCTTGGCCTGATTCCTAAGGAATCAGTCATTTTATGATCTTCTTGAGATGTTTTCCCTTGTTGATGTGCTTGAGAACTATTCCTGATGAAAGGTGGATTGAATAATTTCTTCCTTTGATCCATCTTTCCTTTCTTCTTTTCATCCCAAGCCTTTTGGAAAGTTGGCCTTCCTCTGCTCTGCTCATAGAAATAATTAGTCTTTCTTATGGCTTCTTCTAAATTCATGGGCTCATTAAATTTAATTTTATCCTTGTATAGTGATGGAAGTCCACTCAAGAACCTATGAATTTTGACTTTATCATCTCTAATGAAACTCACATACCTGAGAAGTTCCAAGAATTCTCTCATATTCATCCATGGTCATGTTCCCAAGTTCGAGTTCAAAGAGCTCTTACATCTCCTTGTTAGAATATTTCTCTAACAAGTACAGTTGCTAGAAATATTTCTTGAATTTTGTCCCAAGAAATTATCTTCTCATCAAGGTGCTTAACCTGTTTCAGTTGATCCCACCACATAGATGTCTTTCCTTGGAGATGGTAGGATGCAATCCTAGATTCTACTTTTGAAGAGTAATCATGTAACTTGAAATATTTCCTCATTCCCAACAACTATGATTCTGCATCTTCTCATTTCCTATTCTCTCCATCAAATGATGGTGGTTTGATCTTTCTGAGATCCCCTTGTAGGATATTTGACCCATACCTCCCCCTCTGGTGCCTAACAGAAGGCATACTTGGGATACTTTCTGACCTTGAATGTGCATAGGCTCTTTTCGTCAATTTCCTTGAGGAATGATGATGTTGATGTATTCTAACACTCCTTGATTTTCTAAATCATCCATGATCATCCCTCCTATCATGAGATATATATACTTCTACTCATCTTGCACTATCTTCTAGTCTTGTGCTAGAATATTTGTTGAATTGATTTTGCAACATATTCAAACTCTGTAGTATCTCCTCCTGAGCTTTCATAATTTTTTAATTATCACCCCTATAGCTCAAAACTTCTCTTTGCAGGATTCTCATAGTTATAGGCTCCTATATGTCTCTCCTTCCATTAGACTTTGTCTCAACATTCCCCATGCTGACATCAAGACCTATGATTTCCTCCTCATGGATGTAATACCCTTGGGCATCCTCCATATCTCTAGTTCTCATTTGGGAACCAAATTTTGCTTTCCTATACCTCTAATTCTGCAAGAATGTGTAGGAAATAGTTTTTGTTAGAATCTGGCATATTGCAAAATATTTATTAATTAGATTACAATTCATTCTTTATTTAAAATTATGAAGAATATAAATGCATGAATCCAAATTTCGGTTTGATAGATGACTTATCCTCCTTGATACCTTTCCAGTGACTATTCATTTTTCTAAAATCTCAGCTCCGAGCCGAAAGTTATGGTCTCTGGAAGTTTTGATTGTTTTTCCATTTTTTCCCTGCTTGCTACATGTGCCTTCTCTTCCTTACTGCGCATTTTTACGTACCTAGATTCCCAATTTGGCTCTATAACTATCTTTTATGGTCCATTTTCTCTCCATAGACTACCTGTGTGCCCCAAATAGACTTATGAGAAAGGAGTTATGCCCTGTAGAAGTAAATTGGTTTTGAAAATATACCCTCTACAGTATCAATTGTAACTTTCTCATACGAGCTTTGCTTTGCAACTAGAATAGATTGTTGGAAATCTCTCTCCAAGTTCTTTTATTTAAGCTACAAAGACAAGGTATACTTTTGTGCACCCTATTCTAGTGACTTTTGACTGCCTAAAATGTCATTTAGGCCCTCAAAATCACATTGTAAGTTAATTCCCTTCAAAACTATAAAATTTTTGTGGAAAATCTTTTATTTACTACAGTAATAGATCACCAAATCGACCTACTCCTTTCATCAACGATTATCTTTCACCTTTACTTTGTTTCTTGTTCCTTTTAAAAAATTGTACATGCATTAGTTCTATTTTATGCATTGATATTCAACACAAAGAATTGTTTACATGTGTAATGCCAATATTTAGCGCACGTACCATGCTCCAGCATTCATTGCACACAACTTTTACATTGCACAAGATATTCATTACATGCAACTTGTGCGTTATGCACCCATATCTAGTGTGAACAACTTTTGTACCACACACCAATACCCAGTGCACACAACGTTTTATACCACGTAAAAATATTCAGCACGCACAATTTCTGCATCGCGCACCCATATCCAACGCGAACAAATTTATGTCACGCAGCAATATTAAATGTGCATAAATTTTGCATCGTGCACACACGTCCAGTGCACACAAATTTTATATCGTGAACTAGTATTCAATGCGCACCAACAATTTTGTACTGCATAGCACTAATGTTTAGCACACACATCGTGCACCATTCATCCATGCGCACAACCAAATCCATACTATACAATGCCAATATTCAATGTGAACACACAGTGTACCAATCTTTCGTGTGCACCACAAGGTTTGCACTACGCAACGCCAATACTTAGTGCATGTAAGTCCTTTCTTCACTTAGTTAATTTTTCCATATTTCTTGTTCGCAACCATTACAACCATTGTAAAAAGGCCCAACTCGCCTATCTAATCCAATTCAATCACTCAAAAGTCAAAATGACCCATTCATACCCTTTCTAAATGTAATTCCGACTTGAATTTGATTAGAAATTTGGATATTTTGCTCAGAGTTTAACCGTATTCCCCAAATTCAACATAAATCAAACATTGATATAATGAATTTTACCAACTTCATGCTAATCTCTAGCACATACAATCTTGATGTTGAACCAAAAAATTTGGATACCACTCTATAATGTACCCATCCCCAACATTTCCAATTCCTCATTGAGAAAAACCATGCATGCACGACTAACTTTGCACCATACGCAACAACTATTCCTAGTGTGCAAAGTGATTTGAGCTCCGTATCGGAATCCTTTTACCATTACTATTAAAATTGACTAACATATTCATTTATATGTGGAAATAAACACCCTGATATTCAAGCTTATGCAATTGTCCATACTAGCTAAAATCGTAAATGCAAGTACTTAAACATGCACAATGACAAAAAAATCACATTCAAAATCATAACTAGATATTTGAATACATCAATCTACTCATAATAAGCAGCAATAAAAAAATACCTCATAATAAAATGCACAACAACTGTATGAACATTTAACATACATAAGCACAACAAATAAGAGAACGTATCTTATAAAATATGCAATTCGTTGTAGAGGAAGGATGTTCCTCCCAACCATAGACTTGTTGTTCCAGTTCTCAACATCAAGTCACCCTCAATATGGGGATATGAATCCATAAGAGATGGTGATCCCTAAGGTTGCCTAATATCCCCCTCTCAGCAATCAATTTCCCACAATTAATTCCAATCCACCATGTCTCTTCCCCACAACCTACACAACCCAGGGGATGAGATCCCCCTTCACTACTCACAGTCCCTCAAGCCTTCTCACTCTCCTCCAGGGCTTCTAGAATAGGTAGTATAGGAAATCTATTGTTAGGACCTTGGGAATTATACAGTTTCCACGTGAATACGTGCAACAACAAAACACTTTCCTCTCCTGGAAATTTTCGAACTGAATTCATTCACAGGATTGCAGCCACTTTTCCCATGAAAGTACAGATCCAAACATGTCCACAAAAGCTACCTTCAAGCTTCATCACTCAAATCTCTCTTTTTGTTAAAAAATATGCATGTAAAAATTGTTTTGCATAAGAAAACATGAATGTATAATTTTTATTTGTCTCTCCATATGAATTTCCTCTCTTTCTCTTGCTTGCTTGACTTGCACTCTTTCCCAAATTTATTGTAATCAACCCCATGCTCTCAATAACTATGGGATGTAACTCTCATACCCACCCTCTTACATGAATTCAATGATTGGGCTCCATAACACTCAACCAGAAAATGGAAGGTTCATAGTAAGGATAATTTAGAAAGAAATGGTTTGGGTTTAATGGACATGGGTAAACTCTCCCCCTTGGACCCATTCCCTCTCTTGTGGGAACTAAGCCCCCAAATCTTTGTCCTTTTACATCTCTAGATGGCGATACATTTATTTATTATTTTTAATTTACATCATTTACATATTACATCGCTTTGTCCTTGGCCATACATCACATTTACGATATGAATTGCTATTTTGGGGTTTGAAAATGGGGATGTTACATATTTTCTTTTGTTCTTGTATCTCTTCTATTTTTTTCTATTCTTTCTTTGAGAAGAAGCCTATGCTTATTTCCTTATAGACATTTTTTAGCTTCAATTTAATTTCTTCTAGGACCTCCTTCTATCCATTTTCCTTCCCATTTGTCTAATCCCAAGTCAATTTCTTAATTTTTACAAGGTTATATTGAAAATATTTCATAGCCAATTTCCCATCCTTAATAAAATATTATGATTCCCTAACCACCAAATCATTGTATTCTTCATTTGTAAGCCCAAAGGAGTTGAATTTGTATAGGAAAAGGGGTTTCTTTAATTCTTTAGAATATGACATAAAATCGACCTATGGTTTGAAGAACCCCCAATACTTGGCCAATATCCAACCCTTTACTCTTCTTCCAAAAACAATTTTGAGATTAAGAACCTATCCAACACAAGGAAGAATCAGAGGCTTTCTATCACTATTTCAAACATCAATAAAAGTCATTCAAGGGTCAAAAGAAGCATGTCCTTCTTACCATCATGGATTCTTCTCTACAGAATTGAAAGTGTAATGTCTATGTAATTCCCTTTCATTCAACCTCAAACTTCTATGTTTTCCATTCACCCATTATAATAAGAAATGGGTGAAAGTACACATAAGTTATCAACACATTCAACTTAGAAGGATTTGTAATTTTAATGCTTTGCAATGTCTAATTTATTTATGATAAATCAATTAAAATTTTGTTGGGTTTCTATAGGTTTCTACTTCAAAGAGAAATGAACCATTTCCACCTGGGATTAACAAATCGCCCCATTCCCAGGTATCATGTGTTGAGTTAAATATTGTTTTAATGTGAAATTTGTTATCTTCTTTGGTTGACTTTAATTTTTTTGTACTAATTAAAATATAATAAATTTGTATGCAGGAACCATCATTATTTTTCCATTCACCACTACCCACTTTCCCCATGGTTTCACCAATCCACCCTAATAAATCCCCCCTTATTTCATCCATTGTGGCTATGCCAGTCCACCCTAGTGTATCCCCCCTTGTTTCATCCATTGTGGTTTCACCAGTTCACCCTATTATATCCTCCATTGTTTCATTCATTGTGGCTACACCAATCCACCCTACACCAATTTTCCCTATTGTATCCCCCCTTGTTTCATCCACTATGGATACACTTTTCAACCCTATACCATTTGTTTCCTCGAATCAACTTGTCCAATCGAGTCCTTCATATACTATCCAATATCCACCATTTATTAAGTTATCCATGGTGAGATCATTAGTTGATGAAATTTTGATATAGCATGAATGGAATTGATTTTTGTTGGGTATGTGTTATATTCTTTGCACGAATTTAGGTGGTTGTTTTTCATGTCTCTCTCTCCATCCTTGTCTCCTTGGCTAGAAAAAATCCCTTTTGGAGTGAGGCTACAAGAGAAAATAAGGAGATATGGAATAATGGGAAGGACAACAGTTTGACCTTTTGTTTCTTATTCCTCAACATGCTATCTCCTATTCTATTTTTTCAATTGTTTAATTAATACATTTTTCCTTCTCATTTTGTCTTATTATACTTTTACAATTGCATTATTTTTCATAGTTTTCCTAACCTTCATTAATTTTTGAATTGTCTTGTATGTACTAATTTTTACAACCATTCATTTGTTCAGATTCATTTTGGATCATACCTCCTCATTAAGAGGCTTTTTAGTCTCCAAAAGATTAAAGGAAACCAACCTAGACCAATGTACCTTTTGTCTAATTCTCTAGAACATGGCCATGTCTCTAGCTCTATTAAGAACCAAATATCAAAATAGCATAAGAAACCTAAGAATAAGTAATCAATGCCTTGAAAAAGAGATAATTTGAGATAACAAGCATCTTCGAGGGAGAAACCTCCTTATACACCACATAAATTTACAAATACAAGATGATTCCAAATGAAAAGGTCTCCTTGGAATATATAGGAGAATAGGAGGTACAATTACAACCAATGGACCCAAGCCAACATAAATTAAATAACAATACTAATGTAATATGCCCCAATTGAGGGGTAATGTGCCACTATTTAGGGCTTAACATGCCCCTCCCCTTCAAACAAGTGTTCTTTTCAATGCTTGAGTAATTTTGGATGCTTTTGTATAAAAGACTCATCTTCCCAAGTGTAATATTCAGAAAGTAGTTTCCTCCACTTAATGAGATACTCTTAAATGGATCTATTCCTTAGCTGGAGAATTCTTGTGTTAGTTATAGATTCAAGTTCCAATATGATTTTTCCTTCCACGTCAAGTTTTGGAAATATAGTTTGAACTAAGATCTTGTCACCTATAGCCTTCTATAAGAATGAAACATGGAAAACTAGTTGTACTCGCGAAGATGCAGGCAACTCTAATTTGTATGCCATAGTACCAATATTTTGCAACACCTTATAAGGGCCATAGTACTTTGGTGATAATTTATTATCCTCCTTAGCTTGCTTGAGGGGTATCTGTTTGTATGGTTGTAGTCTTAAAAATACCCAATCCCCTACTTCAAAACTTCATTCACTATGATGATGATCTGCTTGTTGTTTCATGCGATTTTGTGCCATGGTCAAGTTTTCCTTTAAGAGTTGGAGAACTTGTTGTTGATGCTCGTTGTGATCTTTCACTTCTTGAACCTTAGATTTTTATTTTAGAGAAGAAGTGATGGAAGGTGGGTGATATCCATAGAGTTCCATAAATGGTGTCATTTTTGTTACAGTATGAAAGGAAGTGTTAAACCACCATTCTGTGAAGGGTAACCACTTGAACCATTGTGTTTGTTTATCAGAGACAAAGCAATGAAGGTAGCCTTCCAGACATTTGTTCACTATCTCGGTTTGTCCATCAGATTGAGGATGATAAGATGAGCTATGATCCAATTGAGTACCCTAACAAGAAAATAATTATGTCCAAAATTTTACAGTGAAGATGGGATCTATGTCACTTACAATAATCTTTGGGCTTCCATGTAGATTTTGAACTGTCTCCATGAATGCGATGGAAACTATACTAGATTGTAAAGGATGAGGGAGTGCACAAAAGTGTGTGTACTTGGTCAGTCCATCAACAATCACCATGATGACACCATTTCCTTTGGACTTCGGTAACCCTATGATGAAATCCATGGAAACCTCCTCTCAGTGCTGACTTGGAATGGCTAATGGTTGTAAAAGACTTGGGGTCTTAACTGTTTCTACCTTATTTTTTTGCAAAACAAAAATTCTGCCACAAATCTTTGAACATCAGTTTTGAGGCCATCCCTAAAAAAATTCTTCTTGACCCTATGGTAGGTTTTCAAAAATCCTGAGTGCCCTCCTACCAGAGAGGTGTGCAATTCCAAGAGTACCTTTTGTTTGAGTTGGGAGTTCTTACATAAATATAAGAAATATTTGTACCATAGTGAATCATTTTTTCATCTAAATGTATCTGATTTACTGAAATCATGCTACAACCTTTGAATGAGAGTCCACACGTTTTCGTCATTCTTCCATAGATCCCTCACTTATATTATCCAATCGGGTTGGATGATCGAGATAGCACAGAGAAAGGCCTTAACATATAGGGCATGAGATGTCATCCTTCCATGTTTGGGCACAAGGTGTCATATGTATCTTGGGCATGATGTGCCATTTTTTTTAAATGTATGAAATTTTCATGGGACATGTTTTATGAAATTTTCATATATATATTTCATGGGACATGTTTTATGAAATTTTTAAGGTTTAATGTTTTAATAATATTGTGTGTTTCTTGAAGTGTTTTTTTATTTTATTTTATGTTAATGAATTATTATGATGATGATTACTAAGGCATTTATGTTGAAATGTTTTCTCCTTATATTTAAGATTTATTTCTTCATGTTTCTTTTCATTATAATAAAAAATCTATTACAAAAAGATATGCAATACCTTCATAGTGTTATTATGGCCAAGGTGAGGGATGCCTTGATTAACCCATAACAACCAACATGTTGTTTAAGGCATCCTACATAACAAGCAACATCATTGAGATCACTACATAACAACAAACATTCCTTTTAAGGCATCCTCTTAACCAACCACTCTCTTAAGGCCACTTTTTCATTGCAACAAGAGCAGTGAGGTTCTCTACAACTAAGTATGGAGGAGATGTTTTCATTTTTTGTTACATTACATTACAACAATAAAAAAATTAAATAAAAAAAATAAACGTTTTGTTACGTTACATTACAACATAAAATAAATAAACAAAAAATAAATAACTACGTAGATACAATGTACACAACAACATCTAAAATGTTAAACTAGCATAGATCCATCTTAAACCCAGATGTATCAATCACCAAGAAGGATCCAAGTTCTTAAGGTGTAATTTTTTTTAATCATTTAATATGAAGGAAATAATACTTGACAGGGAATGAAATGATAAAGAAAATTTTCCCCTTAAGAAATTGGATTCCTCTTTGTGCTTGATAAATCCAGGTTTAATATTGATCTATGTTGGTATACATCATTTGGATCATAAATGTTGGCTAGGCCTAACACACAACCTTCAAAATCAAATAGGGTCTATACAACAAAGTTTGAGGGATGAGAATTTAGTCTTATGTTGGATAATATCTTATACCTAGTTTGGAGAAATCAAGGTTGTGGCCCCACCTTTAACTTCAACATGGTTAATAGAAAACCAATGTAGCTTGATTGCATAACCTAAATGGTTGACTTATGCATAAAACCAATTAAATATATTGCAACTAAAGAATATCAATATCATTAACAAAAAATTTAATTTTCAGCTCCATGGATTGTTACATGTGTATGTAAGGCCATGTACATTCGAGGAAACTACCTTCATTGCAATATTTCAAAAGTGTTAACATGTGGGGTAATAAACAATAAACTAGTGTGCCAGCAATGGAGAGATCCTCTCATGCCCAATAACATTAATTATTCACTCTATTTAAACCTTTTATAGATATCTCTTATACGGTATAAGCTCTTCCATCTCAAATGGGGGATATGTATAAACCTAGTTATCTTCCCTAGAAGTTTGTCAATAGATATTGATTATTTCATTGTGGGAAATCCACTTTACCTGCCAGCAAGAATTGCTTTTCCAAATCACTTACCATTTCAACAAATATGATGAAATATAACTTTAGATAGTTCAAATTTTCCTATATATTATTTTTTCATTGAGAGGCACATTCTACGACCTAGTGTCATAGATGTATCATGATTAAGTGTAACATCGAGGAGATCCTATAGTTTTAAAACCCAATCCAAGTGACAAAATACTACAAGGGTCACCGTTGAAATTATTAGCCCCTGACAAATTTCATGTTAAACAACGTATATGACATCTAGATGCTCATGCTAACTTTTGACACATGAAATTATGTTGGCCCAAAATATATTAATAATACATAAGAAGTTAAACATGAGCACATGATTGAGAAACTTCACCAAGACAAAGCTTTGCTTGATTTGCAAGCTCGTTGCTTGTTCTCAAGGTCTGCCAAAAAAATCCATTTTTCAACAAGGCATTAAGGGGGAAAAGGTGGAATGAATTAGCACATTAACCCACAAGGAAGAATAAGTGTATTAAAATCATCATAAGCATTGATTTTATCCTTTCGTTGTCCAATTTGGATGCCAATCACTGAATGAAGATGGCTTCTTTTTCTTATCACAAGTTTTCATGCATATGCATTCAACTCTTAGAAATAACACATGCTACCCCATTAAAGCTTGTTAAAAAATCATTTAATATAAATTTCCATGCATGTTCACTTCATTACTTCATTGCAAATTTGCAAGAAGGTGCATTACTTCATGGGCATTTTCACCATTAAAAAAAATTCTTTCAAAATTTTGGTTCAAAAAGTTGAATAGATAACATAAAAAATTTATTTTGGTTTCACTCTCATATACATAGCTTTCAAAAAATAGTTTTTATCTTCTTCTGTTTTCATAAAATCCATCATTCAACTACTTTACTTCTGATTTATCAAGCCAAATAAAGCTTATAACTCTCATCTCTCTTTTCAAGCACAAAAAATAATATGAAAAATCATCTTTCAATAAAGCACATAGGGCTTGAAGTTACCATCTCAAGGAAACAAATTAAGGGTTGGTTTTATCTTCTCATGAAATCAAACGAAAGTTGGTTACACACATAAAATCATAAATGAAATGGAAATTTTGAACTTCAGAAAGAGGGACAGAAATGAAATTTGAAGATTGAAAAAGAGGGTCATGATTTTTGTTTCAAGTGGGGTAGTAATGGCCCTCTCAAGTTTGGACAAAATGCTAAAATTACATGCCCAAACCAATTCAATTAGGTTGAAAATTACATTCTCAATCTTGGACATATGTGCTGAATTTTTTATTTTTTAACAATCCATGTGGAGAATTCGGTTGTGGGGCATAAAAAAAAAATTAAGTAGAAGAATTGAGTGTTGTAAGCTCCTACAACTATGTTTGGAAAAGGTTGTTTTAAGAATGATATCCACAATCATCCGATCTATAGTTTTCAAAAATTGACCCCTTAGTGCAAAAATCGCATTATATCTTACTAAGTAAAACCCAAGTTCCATAGATCATTGAATAAAAAAAAATTCGGGTAATGGAATCATGGGAGATTGGTTCCCCTAGTTGTAACCCAAATTCATGAGTCTAATGAAATCAATGACTCATTTATCAAAGTCTTAGTTATTGTTTTATGATGAGTTGTAACTCGCTTCCTGAGGCCATTCATGGGCACATAGAGAATTTGGTTTGAGTGCATAAAAACCAAACCAAGTAGTAGAGTTGAGTGTCATAAGCTCATGAAAGTATGTTTAGGAAATGCCAATGTGAGCATGCTATCCATAATCACCCAATATAGAGTTTTCAAAAATCAAACCCTTAGTGCAAAAATTGTGTTGTCTCTTATTGAGTGAAACCCTAGTTCTGAAGATCGTCAAATAAAACAATTTTCAATAAATGGAATAATGGGAGAAGGGTTCCACTAGATATAATCATATGTCATGAGTCCAACACAATAAACGGTTTATCAATCAAAGTCTTGGTTGTTGTTTTATGGTGAGTTGTTGATCCATAAACGAGGGACTTATATCCCACTTGCTTCACCAACACGAGTCCTATACAGAATTTAAGTTTTGGTCTCTGTCTCAATCTTGAGAATGGATACAAGGATTATGTTCTTGATGAAATTCTATGTGCAACACTAAACTCAATCTTCCATATGGCCACTAGGCCTCTTCTCTTAGTGAATACTATGCTCCAAAATGATTATTTGGCTCCTTTCTTGGCGTAACAGGCACAGAAGAAATTATATGAGAATGCAATGGAAATTATCTTTTATCAATGAGATAACCAATGCAAGTATCTAAATTTGGAGGATGTGCATTGATCTATTTCCATAGTTTATTCTCTAGGTATTCTATGCACAACGCAATTCTAAGTGCAACTTATCTATAATAATAATAATAATAATAATAATAATCTATTTTTAAGGTTATGGACAAGCTAGACACCAAATTGGTGTATGAGACCCCATTGTTTGTGGGACAAGGGACCCCCTCCACATAGTAATTTGACTTTTAAAGTCTACAAAGGTATGCATACCCTACCCCACTCTAGTTTTGAACCTACAACCTCCAAGGAGGAAACACATGATCTTAACCATTAACCATATTCTCTACTCATTATTCTTCAACTACCATGTGAGGATGGGATTGTTTGAAGTATTTGTAATGCCAAGGTAGTAACCAATAAGTGCTCTATGAAAGAATTACTATAGCCCAATAGTGTTATGTTGATCTAGTTTTCCAAGTGTTCATGCAACAAAACTCAAGTCTATCCATTGTCATTCAAACATGCTTTAGGTAATTTGAAAACATGAACATCAATCCACAAATTTGAGAAGCGTCACCCCTATATTCAATGGCCTCTTATCTAGAATACAAGGAAATGGGAATATAATCCTACTCTGAGTTGGGAATCCAAATTCCATCACCACTCCAAAAATTAAAGGGATGCAATGCTCAAAGATAGATAAGCAATGCTTTGTTCAATGACCATTTTTCTTAACACTCCAATAATAAGGAATATGCATACATATCAATTATGCACAACCATAGGACAACAATGCATTCCTCATTATGGATGTTACCCAACATTGAGATTAATATAAAAATGTGCATTCAATTCAATAATTAATGGTAATATGTTCGCATATTTACATATGGGAGAAAAGTTTTGTAGAAAATTTTATTTCTATCATTGTTGTTGGTTGTAGTTCATTTGCTATATATTTTCTTTCATTATCTGATGCCTTTCCTTCAACATTTGAGTTCTCTATTACATATGGGAGAAATGTTTTGTAGAAAATTTTATTTCTATCATTGATGTTGGTTGTAGTTCATTTGCTAGATATTTTCTTTCATTATCTGATGCATTTCCTTCAACATTTGAGTTCTCTATTTCAATTTAGTTCTTAACTACATATACGTCTGCCTTTATTTCTTCTTAATCCCTAATTAAGAATCAACAACATTCACTAATATTTGATAGAGCGAAGGAAGTATTCTACTATAGATGAACGATAGTAGATACACTCTAAAATGTTATGGAAATGAAAAACAAATTTGTCTCTACCCTTGATAATAATCAAAACATTGTAGACACCATTCGGGTTCCTTTCCCATTTGTTATGTCTCATTGTAATGGAATTTTACAAGGAATGGTTCCAAAATGCAATTCCTAATTGAATTTAGGTGAACAAACTTTTGGTGTCTCGGTTAATGGGTTTCCAAAAGATATAGGATTAACCAATGATTATTTGGTAAAGATGTTGATTTGGTAGGCTCAAATATTCTTATTATTGGTTAATACCAATCCTTAAATACTTAGGAAGAGACTGCAAGACAAGATAATTAAAAAATAGTGTGAAGAGACAAACATCAGAATATGTCACTAATTAAATAGCATAATTATTATTTCATAGGAGCATTAAAACGAATTGGATGTCTATAAGTAGAAGTTCCACATAAGATGTTGAACATGAGTGAATTTATACAATTCACATGTAATAGAAGGAAGGAGTATGGATCCATTAGAGCTCCCAATGGCTTGAGAGAGGAGTAATCACTAAATATGAGGGGTTGGGATTAGAAAGATAGCTAAGAAAATGCAATGTCTTTCTTTTTTACAACCATAGATTTCAAATATTAAATTAAATCCAATGGTAGGCATCATAGAGTTGTTTTCATTCTTCAATTACTGATGGAGAATAAAATTTTGAGTGAAATTAACAAATCTATAGTTGGGAATGGATTCTCATGTAATTAAGATGAACATGTGCAATAATTAAATACATAGGACTACTTCAAATAACTCCCATATGCAATTTAGCATAGCACACAAAATCAAACACATCGGAAACATAGATATTTTTCCCTAGAAAACCAAATGGGAAAACCTACTTCCAATGGGTGGTTGGTCTATTTTGGCAGTCTCTAGTTACATTTTTTTCATGTCTCTCTCTCCATCCTTGTCTCCTTAGCTAGAAAAAATCCCTTTTGGAGTGAAGCTACAAGAGGAAATAAGGAGATATGGCATAATGGGAAGGCCAACAGTTTCACCTTTTGTTTCATATTCCTCAACATGCTCTCTTCTATTCTATTTTTTCAATTGTTTAATTAATACATTTTTCCTTCTCATTTTGTCTTATTCTACTTTTACAATTGCATTATTTTTCATAGTTTTCCTAACCTTCATTAATTTTTAAATTGTCTTGTATGTACTAATTTTTACAACCGTTCATTTGTTTAGATTCATTTTGGATCATACCTCCTCATTAAGAGGCTTTTTAGTCTCCAAAATATTAAAGAAAACCAACCTGGATCAATGTACCTTTTGTCTACTTCTCTAGAACATGGCCATGTCTCTAGCTCTGTTAAGAACCAAATATCAAAATAGCATAAGAAACCTGAGAATAAGTACTCAACGCCTTGAAATATAGATAATTTCATATAATAAGCATCTTCGATGGGGCAACCTCCTTATACACCACATAAAATTATAAATACAAGATGATTCCAAATGAAAATGTCTCCTTGGAATATATAGGAGAATAGGAGGTACAATTACAACTAGTGGACCCAAGCCAACATAACTAAAATAACAATACTAATGTAATATGCCCCAATTAAGGGGTAATTATTTAGGGCTTAACATGCCCCTCCCCTTCAGACAAGTGTTCTCTGCAATGCTTGAGTAATTTTGAATGCTTCTGTATAAAAGACTCATCTTCCCAAGTGGAATATTCAGCAAGTAGTTTCCTCCACTTACTGAGATACTCTGAAATGGATGCATTCCTCAACTAGTGAATTCTTGTGTTAGTGATAGCTTCAAGATCCAATATTATTTTTCCTTCCTCGTCAAGTACTGGAAATATAGTTTGAACTGAGATCTTGTCACCTATAACCTTCTTTAAGCATGAAACAAGGAAAATTGGTTGTACTCGTGAAGATGCAGGCAACTCCAATTTGTATGCCATAGTACCAATCTTTTGAAACACCTTATAAGGGCCATAGTAATTTGGTGATAATTTATTGTCCTTCTTAGCTTGCTTCAGGGACATCTATTTGTATGGTTGTAGTCTTAAAAATACCTAATCCTCTACTTCAAAACTTCATTCACTATGATGATGATATGCTTGTTGTTTCATGGGATTTTGTTCCATATTCAAGTTGTCCTTTATGAATTGGAGAACTTGTTGTTGATGCTTGATGTAATCTTCCACTTCTTGAGCCATATTTTTTTCTTTTAGAGAAGAAGTGATGGAAGGTGGGTGATATACATAGAGTGCCATAAATGGTGTCATTTTTGTTGCAGTATGAAAGGAAGTGTTATACCACCATTCTGTGAAGGGTAACCACTTGAACCATTGTGTTTGTTTATCAAAGACAAAGCAATGAAGGTAACCTTCCAAAAATTTGTTCACTGTCTCCATTTGTCCATCATATTAAGGATGATAAGATGAGATATGAGCCAATTGAGTACCCAAACAAGAAAATAATTATGTCCAAAATTTTCCAGTGAAGATGGGATCTCTGTCACTTACAATAATCTATGGGCTTCCATGTAGCTTTTGAATTGTCTCCATGAATGTGGTGGAAACTATACTATCTTTGAAAGCATGAGGGAGTTCACAAAAGTGTGCATAATTGGTCAGGCTATCAACAATCACCATGATGGCACTATTTCCTTCAGACTTCGGTAACCCTGTGAGGAAATCCATGGAAACCTCCTCCCAGCGCTGAATTGGAATGGCTAATGGTTGTAAAATACTTGGGGTCTTAACTGTTTCCACCTTATTTTATTGGAAAAACAAGCATTCTGCCACAAACCTTTGAACATCATTTTTAAGGCCATCCCAAAAAAAATCCTTCTTGACCCTATGGTAGGTTTTCAAAAATCTTGAGTGCCCTCCTACCGGAGAGGTGTGCAATTCCAAGAGTACCTTTTGTTTGAGTTGGGAGTTCTTACATAAATATAAGTGATATTTGTACCATAGTGAATCATTTTTTGATGTAAATGTATCTGATGTACTGAAATCCTGCTACAACCTTTGAATGAGAGTCCACACATTTTCGCCATTCTTCCATAGATCCCTCACTTCTATTATCCAATCAGGTTGGATGATCGAGATAGCACAAAGAAAGGCCTCAACATCTTCATCCTTTCTTTAGAGTGCATCTTCCACAACATTTTGCTTCACTTTTTGGTAGATGATTTCAAAATCATAACGCAACATCTTGGTCACCCATTTTTGTCGTTCTTCTGAAGATAGTATTTTCTCTAAGAAGTATTTAAGACTATAATGATCTCTTTTGACCTTGAAGTGAAGTGCCTACCTATTAGGTAAGGGTGTCATTTATTCAATGCATGTAGTATTTACATCATTTCCTTATCATAAATGGGTTTGTGTAAGTCCTTTCCCTTGAGTGGTCGACTTTTAAAAGGAAGGGGCCTTCCTTCTTGCATTACAACAACACCAATGCCATTTTCTGAGGCATCACATTCCACAATAAAGGTTTTTGTGAAGTCTGGTGTGGTCAATACAGGATCTTTGCACATCACCTCTTTAATTTGTTCAAAATCTTGAGTTGCCCCTAGATATCATGAAAATGCATCTTTCTTAGTTAATGGCATTAAAGGTGTTTATATTCTTCCATAGTTCCGAACAAATTTGTGGTAGTAACCTGTCAAACCCAAAAATCCTCTAAGATTCTTCAATGTTTTGGGAATCAGCCAGTCCATCATGGCCTTAATCTTGTCAAGGTCTACCTTGACTCCTTCATGAGATACAATATGACCCAAATTCTCTACCTCCTTCACCCCAAAGAAACATTTGGATGGTTTGGAATATATTTTTTTCTCCTTTAGTAGTTGTAGTACCTTGTCAACATATAGAACATGATCCTCCCAAGACTTGCTATAGATTAGTATATCATCAAAAAATACAAACTCAAATTTTTAAAGGAAGGGCTTGAAAATGGAATTCATCAACCCTTGGAATGTGGAAGGTGCATTCGTAAGGCCAAAAGGCATGACTAAAAATTCATAATGGCCTTCATGAGTTTGGAATGTTGTTTTTGGGATATATCCTTCATTCTAATATGATGATACCCTGAATGGAGATCCAACCTTATGAAGTATATTGCTCCATGTAGTTCATCTAACAATTCATCAATGATGGGAATGGAAAACTTATCTTTAATAGTAATCTTATTGAGCTATCTATAATCTGGACACATCCGCCATGAGCCCTCTTTCTTGAGTACCATTACCATCGGTGCAGAGTAAGAACTTTGGCTAGGTCTAATAATGTCATCTTCTAACATCTCTTCAACCATACGCTCAATTTAACTCTTCTCGGAATAAGGGTCTCTATAAGGCCTGATGTTAGGAGGAACACTCCTAGGAATTAGGTGAATAGCATGATCATGATTTCGAGTGGGTGGAAGACCTCTGGAAATATCTTCAAATAGTTTGGAATTCTTATCAATGATCCCTTGGAGATCTATGGGAATAGATGGCTTATATGTTTGAACATATAGTGATCATAGTTGGGCAATTACACCCTAATTCCTCTTTTTCAATAATTTTGTCACGCCATTAGAGCTTATCACCTTACTGGGTTTCCCTGTGATACTCCTTAACTCAATTTCCTTTCCTTCTAATGAAAATTTCATGAAAAGTTCTTGAAAATTAAAATCCATTGTTCCCAATGATTGTAACCATTGGACTCCTAGTATGACATCAACACCACCCATGGGTATAGCAATCATTGGACTATTCATTACATATTCCCCCATAGTAAGATTGATCTTATGGCATTTTCTTGGGCAATTAATAGTTACTCTATTTGCAATCATTACTTGAAACTCTGGCACTAGATATATAAAGCAATTGAGAGCTTTGGATAATTTATAGTGAATGAAATTATGAATACTACTAGAATCAATTAGGACTATTACCTATTTCTTTTTTATATATCCTTCAATATTGAGGGTTTGAGGAGTGCTAATTCCATCTAGTGCATTACATGATATCATGGGAGTCAAATCTTCATAAGAAATCTCTTCTACGTTGTTGTCCCTTGACCAAGTTTTGAGGATCCTTGGTCATGTTTGACCTATTTTTGGGACTTCGATAAACTGTCGAAGGCAGAGCGCAAGATGAAGCAAGATCTGGAATCTTTGTGCTCTGCTAAAGATAATATTAGTGGAAGTTCTTGTTTCTGAAGTATGGATCTAGGTATGTTTCATAAGATTTATCCTAACTTGAAAACTAGGGCACTGATAGATGAAAGAAGATTTGATATGAGTAGATCTGATAAGAATAGTGAAATATATGTTATACCTATGCATAGAGAGAATATTTGGATAACAAATGGATGCAATATCCTAGAAATATTTTTTTGCAGGTTAGCTACTATGATCCTAGTGCGTAGTACAGAAAAGGTTGGGGATCATTTAAAAGAAAACAAGGATTAACCCTTTTTTACAGTTGCAGAAGACCAGGACATCTAGCTAAGGAATGCCCTGGTAGAAGATCTAGTTGTCTTTGTTGTAGAGCTATGGACCATGAAGTATTGGATTGCCCTAGAATGATTGCCAAGTTTGAAAGAATGAATATGAACCAAGAAAACCCTAAGGCAGATCCAGAAACTGAGATTATGGAGAACCCCAAAAAGAATCAGAAAAAGTATTGCTACAAATGAAAGAAACCCTGAATGACCACTGACATATCATCTTATCAGAGATATTCAAAGAAAAAGAGTGCATTGAAGCAAAAATAGGATACTTCGACATTGACTGTGTTTTGGATGAGGAAAAATAGGTAAATATTATGACAGAAAGAACTTGGGAACTTTTAGGGGAGCCTTTTATGATTCCTTCATTGGGAGGAATAGGATTATTCAGAGGAAAATTGATAACCCTATGTGGAAGACTTACCCAGATATTTATGAGTGCTCATGGAACTTCGACAGAGGAATATTTTGAGGTTGTTAAATTTATTGAGAATAACGCTCCATTTACTATGTTACTAGGAAAACCTTGGATCGAGAAGGACCAGACTAGAAGGAAAGAAGAAGAAGTCTTAGAGCATAAAAAGAAAGAATTAAAGGATTTCATGACTAGGAGGATCACGCAGTTGATTGAAGAACGGGAGAATAGATCGAATCTACTTAGGACCAGATACTTGGATGTCGAAGTTGCAAGAACACAAGAAGATTTGTAGAAGACTGAAGTACCTATCCCAGATAGAGAATAAGTATTACCCTTGAATCTTAGGAAAGAATCTCAACAACACAAAGTTACTATGCCAAAAGAAGACACGAATCATAATGGAAAGAGGAATAATGAGATGAATCTCACTGGAAAGAAGGCTTGAAAGCTCAGCAATAAGAGAGCAAAGATCGAAAAGTTACAGAAGGGTCCAAAGGGAACTTCGCAAAGGGAAACTTTACAAAACTGGAACTTCGTCGGGATATCAGAACAGCGTCACATGGCACTTCGCCATAGTGAAGCAATATAGTCGTTGGGAACAGTATAACCGTTAGACCGACACCCCGAACGTGTAGAAAGGAATTTATGGTCAAACAGCTCACCATCTGACCGTTGGGACCGCGTCGCAACAGACAGAACTCAGTTAATGGAGGCTTCTCGCCCATTGGAGAGATTCGTTACTTCGTTATCTATTTATTCTATCGAACCCTGCACCGAGAACACTTTTGATCACCATGAATATGAGCCCATATATTAGTTGATTACGCATAGTGATCATCACGCTATCACCATCTGTCCTGTTGCCTTGACTAGTTTCTCTTCAAACCCGAGAGATTCAACCACGAGCGCATATGTCCAAATAACCTAGTGCAGTCGAAGAGTCTATGAAGGAGGTACTCATTGGCCTCATGAATGAAATATTAATGTCTGAAAGAGTAATGTCTATGGGTGTACAAGCGTCATTGACGAGAGGAGTGCAAGCCTCTTTGTTGATTGCTCGCAGATCCGGGACATCCCGATCAACAACAGAGAAGATAACCAAGCACAGAGATGACCTAGCAAATGAAAAGTTGATCTTGACCATATTACTCGATTACATCCCGCCTCTGGTCAACGCAGTGAATCGAGATAGTGTGCCAAGATATTTTGAGTACACCATGGTTACTGTGTACCTCCCGAAGGGGATATGCACAGTAAGAGCACATCAAGCCAAGATCACAGTGTTGAAGTTTAGCGACTTCAACCTCAGAGATCGCAAGAACCATAGCATGATTGCCCCGTACAAATACTTGACCAATATGAAGGGGAATAATTCCAATATAATCCACCAGTCGTGGGCAATGAACCTTGCGCAATCCACCCTACGGAATCTAATGCAAATACCACACTTTGGAAGGCACTAGGAAGTTAACGCCTATGTCAAGATACTACTTTCATGTTACCATGGTGGATAGTTATGGCTCGATCGACGTATAATATTTGATCCAACGATGATCCATAGGATCACGGGATTGAGTATGCAAGGACCTGATCTGCAAGACTTCTATCCAGGAAAAGCCACAGATCGCGCACTATCACAGAAGATCAAGGATACATATGTCGATGTTGAGGAGGGGACGTGATTCTACAAGGTAGTTTCCATCTAGAATGGTGCACTGTGCCTAGCATGTCAATTAATTGCAGGAAATATAGTAAGGAATAACCGACCCACGTAGGTCACAGGCTTTGTCGTTGACCTTACAGGGAAGTGTGTGGAAGGTCTATAGATGAACTGGGTGAAGTACCTAGTTAATCAGCTTGAATTGGATTGTCGCGAAGCACGGGATTAGGGCTATGAATTCCATTTTAGTTGGCTCATGATCCTCATTGTGTTTGTTGCTTGGGAAATGTTGGAAGGTGCGACCTTCCCGGACATTGATCCATTCAAGCCGTTTGTTGTGAAGTTCACCACGCTCTGGTATTCGAGCGATATGAGCAAACAGTGGCACTCGAACGCTTTTTTTAAACAGAGAGCCATCAAAGTTGAAATTTGCATGACTCTGAACACCCTACAAAGGTTCCGACCATTGATGAAGTTCTGCGCAGATCGACACTTCATCTACATTACAGTGCGAGCAGACGAGCATAAGGAGGAGATTCAGTCATACTACAAGATTAGGGAAGAGGACCTTGAGGAGATCACTAAGGAATAGTCGGCAGACCTCCTTATTCCCGCAGACCCTGCAGAGATGTCCTACCCTGACATCCCAGAGACCATGCACAAAGAACATGATACACCCGAACATAGCAGAAGGAAGAAAACCAAAGAGGTCCAAGACTTAAGCAGAGCCTCAGGCAAGACTTCTTTAGTATCACCTGACCGAGTGGGTGATGATGAAGTAGAAGCAATAAATGGAAAAGAAGCTGAACAGAAACAAGGTGATGTAACACCACTTAGAGATGAGACCAATCCCCTGAAGAAGAGGAAGGTTTCTCCTCCAAAACCTTCTTACTGAAAGAAATCCAGAGCCATCGTGACCAAGATACAAATTGTACTCACCACCGATAATTTTGAATTCATCATAGCATCCCTAAACGATGCCTCGCAGTAATCATGGAGAAACAAGAAGCCAAGTAGGAGAAATTGTATGATAGAATTGAGGTCGAAATTTGAGGGGTACAACAGGCCCTTCAGTCCAGTCGCGCAATGTCCATTGCACCCCTGCCATCGGAAGAACCAGTGTTAGGAGATGAGCCAGCCCAACTCCACCGACTATCATATGCAACTGAATCTCACCTTTGTCGAGCACAAGAAGAAATAGAACAAGCCACCCAGTCCTTGAAGCAAGTGCAAGGATAAGGTTTCTCTCCAGATGAAGTTTGAACAAGAGAAAGCATAGATTCAGCAATAAAAGAAATAGTTGCTTGCAAAGTAGCTCGAAGTGAAAGAAGCAGTCAATAGAGAACTTCGCTTTGTGACAGGCTTAGAACCACAGGCAGAAGACCGAGTCACACATCAAGTAGAGAATCTCGCATAAGCTATCCAGTAGCTACAACAACGAATAGAATACTTAGAGCTCCGTGCAGTTCCTAACACTCTACAGGATGTAAGGGATCAAAGAGAAGCAACTGCCCGAAGCACAGTTGAAAGAATCAAGGGCCTTGCCATGGAATGTAAGAAATTGAGTGATCATAGTGCCTAGACGTATGAGCGACTCACTGAGAATCCAGAACTAAAGAAACTGGAGTCACATCTCCAAGAGGTGAAGTACCAAGAAGAAACAATACAGGCACAGTTGAAACCCCTGTCAGTTCTTGAAAGGATGAAGTGATCGCAAGAGCAGTTCACTTCCCAGTAGCAGGTCCACACCATTAATAGAAAAGTCATGGAAGTGACTCAGAGGCTCTAACCTGTACATGATGAGTCTTACCAACTATTCATAGAGATCAAAGGCCGAGGAGAAGAACTGGAGCAAGTCGTCACTGTAGCTAAACAACGCCTAGAGGGACCTTTCAAAAAAGAAATCATACAGGAGTTCGTTGAACAGGAGGTCATGGCACAACAACAATTCGAAGTAGCTTGAACCAAGCTTGAGGTTTTTGAGGAAGAATTATCCATATCTGAGTGACTTGGGACGAGTCACAGGTGAGTGTTGGGGGCCTTTTGTCCCTTGACCAAGTTTTGAGGATCCTTGGTCATGATTGACCTATGTTTGGGACTTCGACAGACTGTCGAAGGCAAAGTGCAAAAAGAAGCAGAGATTGCGGGATATCAGCCCCTTTTAGGACCCTTTTTAGGTTTTGGGATTATGTAACGGGTATGGGAATGTCGGCCCATGGGTTTACCCATGTTTATACCTATTTTGTAATGTATAAATAGATAGCTAGGTGATGTAAGAAGAGGCTAGTGTGCTAAGTGCTAGAGTTTGATCTATGTGATCGAAAGTGCTAAGTGATGAGTAGAGATTGATTTTGTGCATATTGTATGAGGCTTACAAAGCTCAGTGCAAGCAAGTGTAAGAGATTGAGAAGAGGCTTAGTGTTGTAACCTAGCCTGGGGAAGGAGGATCTAGCGAGGTGCACAGATCTCTTGTCCTTTGAGGAGTAGGGTTTTTGTGGTTCTGTGTATCTAACTGATTGAAGAAGCTAATAAATAAGACAAAGAGTTGGTGGATGTAGCCCCAGGGTGGGGGTGAACCACGTACATGTTGTGTTGCTCTGCTTTATGCAATGTATTGATGTGTTTATATGTTTATATGTTTATATGTTTTCTTTCTTAGTGCTTTGATATAGATGAATGGTAGATAGATATGTTAATGCTATGTGCTTAATAGTGTGGATGAATACTAGATCTGGCCTATCTGGATGTGCTCAGTGCCTGAATATAGTAGATCTGGTTGAATACTACAATGCTTTTTAAATAGGGTTTAACTGCACTGTAAACTAAGAATAGATATTGATGAACTATAACTGCTAAGTGCACTGTTAAGGTGTTAAAGTCACAGATATGTGTCCCAGCTAAGGTTGCAGACACTGGAGTTCTGCAACCACCCCTGCCTCTACTTCGGGTGAGACTTCATCTACTTCACAGGTGTTGCCGAAAGGGCCAGTAGTTAGGGTTTTGTTGGTGCGTTGTTGTAGCGTTGAACCCTGGGTATACCCCTGTGCCAACATACGTTTTCATATTGAGATGGTTCTTGTTCTTTCTCTTGTTATTCTTCATCTTCACAATCTATATTGTAGAATAGTTTATTCTCGCCACACTTATGTCCCTTACTATACTTGTTGTCACAATTAAAGCATAAACCTTTTGCTTTTATTTCCTCCAAATGTTGAGGTGTCAACCTTGTAGGTTGAGTTGTTTTAGAAGAAGGAACAGTATTCTCTTGATAGATGTTAGGCGTGGTCCTTCTAGTAGCTATATCCATATTTTTACTTTCAACATTTCTCACCACTCTGAATGCATTCTCCGACTTATTTGGGTTCCAAAAGGTGAACCTCATGTTGAATGTTATCCATTAAATTTCCTATGAATACATCAACCAGGTGCTCATCCAGAATATCCATTACCTTTATATTCAATCTTTGGAATTTCTCAATGTGCTCCGCAATTGAACCCTTTTGCTTGAGATTTATCAATTCGCTAAAGAAGGTATTTCTCCTCGTATCCTCATAGTGTGCTATCATTTATTCCGTGAAAATTGTCCAAGTGACAAGTTATTTGCGAGAACAAAGCCATTGATACCACACAAATTGATTGGGTTCTAAATATAAATAAGCAATTCGTACCTTTTGTGTGTGTGGCACATCATGAAGATCAAAGAATTGCTCCATCTGAAGTATCCATGTGATTGGATCCTTGCCATAAAACTTTGTCATATCGATCTTAGGAAAGTGGTTGTTCTTCAACCCAAAATTGGATTTTCTCCAGTCTTTATTCATCTTCCTTGTGTCCTCATCATGAATTTCATGGGATACATTTTCACTTTCAGGTGGCCTCTCTATTAGTAAAATTTTCAATCCTTCCATGATCTCCCTTTTTAAACCATCCATCTTAGTATCCATTATTGCCTCCAACTTAGCTTTAGTTGAATCCATCATCCCTTGTAGTTCATATTTTGTTACTGTCTTATTTTTCAAATCATTTATGTCCCTTCACATTTCTTCACCTTCATCAAGAGTCCAAGTAGGAATGTATGAAGTCTTATTTGGTGTAGAAGTTTCCTTTTTTGGTGGCATGTTGGCCAAGTATCACTTTTAAACCTTGATTTCGAGGTGGTTCTTCTAGAAGATATTTCTATTGTTGTATCTCCAAAATTCCAGCTCGTCTGGGTATGAAAATTTTGTTATGTAGTTCTTTGATACGTGTTATCTACAATTCCACAGTTCTAATCAAAATTGGATGTGCCAAGTGGAATTTATGGTAACTTCCCCACACCTTGTTGATTTTTTTCCCTTCCAGGAGAGCATACTTGTAAAGCATGCCAAGAGCACAATATATAATATTTGATTTTGAAAATTGCACTAGAAAAACTATAGAATGTCCATTATCCAATGCAACTAGTCTCACTTAATTTGGGTACTCATTAAAGAAGATATAATTGTTTTACCTGGAACACTTGTTTGAGACTAGTTAATATGACTAGTCAAATACCCTTTCTTACACATCGTGTATCTACAAAATTAGGATGACCCATGTTGGCATAGGGGAAGACCCGGGGTTCAATGCTACAATAGCACACCAACAAAACCCTAACTACCAGCCCTTTCGGCAACACCTACGAAGCACATGAAGTCTCACCCGAGGTAGGAAGGGAGGTTGCAGGACTCAAGTGTCTACAACCTAGCTGGGACACAGATCTATGATTACAATACTTAACAGAGCACTTAGTAGTTAACATTCATTAGCATTTAACCCTTATTCACATCACAGGTAAAACCCTAATTCAACAATATCTAACACACCCAAGCACTTAGCACATAGAAATAGAGCAGATCTAGCATTCATTCACATTACTAAACACTAAGCTACTATATCATATGCATATAACATACATAAAGATGACAAAACTAAGCATAAATCACATCAATCACACAAAGAAACCATAACACAAGATATATGTGGTTCACCCCCAGCATGGGGCTACGTCCACCAACTCTTTGTCTTCTTTATTATCTTATGTCAATCTCCTTACATGCACAGAGCCACAAAACCAACTCCGCATAGGACAGGAGATCTGTGCGCACCTCGCCAGGTCCTCCTTCTCAAGTTAGGTCATAGCACAAAGCCTTCTTACACGATATGCACACTAGCTTCTTACAATCACTTGCACTTAGCTCTGCAAGTCTTAACACATAGTATGCACAAAGCCTCTAGCTCCGCACTAAGCCAATTCTACTAGGTCTCTCTACTACTTTCTTACATCACCTAGATATCTATTTATACATTACAAATGGGGCCTAAACATGGGTAAACCATGGGTCGACATCCCATACCCATTACATAAACACTAAACCCAAAAATCTCACAAAAGGGGGTGATATCCCGTGATCTCCGCTTCACCTGGCGCTTCGTCTTCGACCCGCCTGTCGAAGTGCCAAAAATGGTCAAACACGACCAAGGTTCTCTAAAACTTGGTCAAGGGCCAACAACCCAAAAGATGAATTTTTTATCACAGATACCTTGATAATTTCTTTGAATATCCTCCAAGTTTCAGGTTCTTGATCCATCTATTAAATATCCTTCAAGGGGTTTCTTCTTAAACGTCGTAGAAAAAAATTTATAGAAAAAATTTGAAAGTATCTCAGATGCAGCAGCAAAACCCCAAGACCTTGAGATCTGATACCAAATGTTAAGAACCAAATACCAAAATAGCACAAGAAACCTCAGAATAAGTACTCAACACCTTGAAAAATAGAGAATTTCATATAATAATCATCTTCAAGGGGGAAACCTCCTTATACACCACATAAATTTACAAATACAAGATGATTCCAAATGAAAATGTCTCCTTGGTATATATAGGATACTAGGTTGTACAATTAAAACTAATGGACCCAAGCCGACATAAAAAAAATAACAATACTAATTTAATATGCCCCAATTAAGGGGTAATGTGCCACTATTTAGGGCTTAACAAGCTCCTTGCTATAGCTTTGACTCTGGATCTAGTTGTAGCTCATGGATCTAGATTCTAGCTTTGGTTCTAGATATGGATCTATCTTTGGTTCTTGGGTCACTTAGTCCCGCATTTTAGAAGTCTACTCATTGACTCTTAGCTCTAAGTAATATCCATATCCATACATTGTAATCAACACTCATTCCCATCTCTCTCTCAATATTGGAGATGATCCATCTTGGAAGTCAATGATGACAAGTGGAATGTTGGTCTATGCTCAATGTGACCACATCATGCTATGCCATCACATAACAATTCCCTAAGAGTTTGTGTAGTTTCTTTTGTCTACTAGGACCAGTTGCTTCTCGACATGAAAAAAAATCTTTATGACCATGTCAATTGAATGACCATAGTTCTTGAAAAACTTGCATGTCAATCCACTTTTACACCTTCATGAGATACAATATGACCAAAATATTCCACTTCTTGAATTCCAAAGGAACACTTGGAAGGATTTGCATAAAGTTTTTTCTCTTCCAAAAGTTTAATACTATGTCAACATATTGTACATGCTCTTTCCATGATTTGTTATAGATTAGTATGTCATCGGAAAATACTAACAGAAATTTTCTAAGGAAGGGTTTGAAAATAGAATCATCCAAGCTTTGAAATGTTGAAGTTGCATTAGTAAGTCCAAATGGCATAACAAAAAACTCATAATGACTTTCGTGTGTTCTAAAGGTTGTTTTGGGAATGTATTCTTCACTCATTCTAATTTGATGATATCCCAAACAAAGATCCAACTTAGTAAAGAATTTTGTTCCATGCAATTCATCAATAATAGGAATAGGAAACTTATCTTTGATGGTCATTTTGTTGAGTTGTCTATAATCTGGACACATATGCCATGAACCATCCAGCTTCTTTATAACCATCACTACTAGTGAAGAGAAAGAAATTTGGCTAGGTTGAATGATTCCAACCTCTTTTCTTGGATCATACACTCAATATCACTCTTTTGTGCATATAGATACATGTAAGGCCTAATGTTAGGTGATACACTTACAAGTTTCAAATGGATTGCACGATCATGATCTCGAGTCGATGGAAGACCCTTAGTAATCTTTCCTACCTTGGAATGGTTGTTGATAACCATTTGGAGATCCATTGGAGTAGAGGATATAGATGTTTGAACCTTCAGTGAGAAAAATTGTGTAATTACACCATAGTGTCCCTTTTTGAGTAATTATGTCATGTTATTAAAGCTTATCACTTTAGAGGGTTTCCATTGGATATCTCTAAGCTCAATTTCCTTGCCTTCTGAGGAAAACATCTTGAAAATTAAGGGCCATTGTTCCCAATGATTGTAACCATTGGACCCCTAATACATTATCAACACCATCCATTTGGATGGAAATCATGGGACTATTCAAAAAAAACTCCCCCATATTGAGCTTAATACTATGGCAATTCCCAAAACAATTTATGGTACCTCCATCTACAAACATTACTTGGAACTCACTGGTGCTAGATATACATAAAAATTGAGATTTTTTTCTAATTTGTAATTGTTAAAGTTATGGGTACTACTAGAATCAATCAACATCGTTACTTTATTATTTTTTATGTATCCTTGTATCTTGAGGGTTTGTGGAGTACCGATGCAGCCAATGCATTAAAATATATTGTTGGAGTAGTATCTTCAATATCTAGATCTTGTGATGGTTACAATTCTTGGTCTTCTTCCTCTTCACAATATATGTAGAATAATTTCTCCTCACCGCATTTATTCCCCTTACAATATTTTTTTCACAATTGAAACATAGTCCCTCTACTCTTCTTTCATCCATTTTCTAAGGTGTCAACCTTGTTGCTTGATTGAATTTAGGAGAGGGAACATGGTTCTCTCTATAGTTGTTAGGGATCTCCCTTCTAGCAGTCATATTTTTTTTCCACTTTTCTTGTCGTAATGAAAGGTTGCTCTAAGGATTTCGGTTCAAAGAGATGCACCTCATGTTGAATGTTATCATGTAGAGTTCCCATAAAGATATCTAACAAATTATCCTCAAGACTGTTATTTATCCTGCGACTGGTCTTTTGGAATTATTGAATGTGCTCTGTAATTGAACCTTTTTTCCAAAGATTTATCAATTGAGTAAAGAATGTATTGCTCTTAATATCCCCATAATGTGATATCAATTCATTCGTGGAAATGGACCAAGAGATAATAGAATACTTTTTTATTTCACAAATCCAATCACACCAAACAAATTGATCATTTTCTAAATACATGGATGCAATAGGTACCTTTTGTAGTCTTGGCATTTGGTGTATATCAAAGAATTGCTCCATCTGGAATATCCATGTTATAGGATATTTACCATCAAAATTCCTCATATTTATATTTGGAATGAAGTATTTCCTTGGTGCCACATTTATACCTTGATTATGTGTATCTCGAAGTGATGAATAATCATGATTCTGGGACTCAATATTTATCCTCTCCATTTTCATGATTTCCTTGCAATTTTATATCTCCTTTAGGAAGTCTCTCATCTAGAGCATGCAGGATCATGGAAAACATGAAAATTTTCAATTATAACATATTATTTTCCATATGATTTTCCATATCATCCATCTTCTTTTCCATTTCTTTATTATTTTCATCCATCGTGTTTTTTGCATCATCCATATTTTTTTCTAGCTTTCCCATCTAGTAACAAATTTATTCTTTTTCTTCTTGAGTTATGGTTGAGCTCTCTAGAGGTTTATTTGGTGAAATAAATTTTGGAATAACCTTTGGTTCCATGTGAGAAAATAATAATTCTCCTATATTTCCTCTTTATTGTTAATGTTTAAGCCATTATTATAGTTCTTTGCATTTCAATAGATAACAATAGCATAATATAGAATCACTGAGAAATACACAATCATAAGAGACACATCATTTAGCCTGGGAAACCCTCATGGGGAAGAAAACCTAGCAAAAATTCCTTTTTATAGATAGCCAATACAATGCCAAGAGATAACTCAAACAAATACAAAAATTCCTCTCCCAAAGATGCACCTCTCTCTCTCTCTCTTCTCCAACTGCAGCTCTGAAACGTGTCTCTCAATGAACAAGTGAGTGTGTCTAAGTGAGGTGCTAGCCTCCTTATTTATACAATTCTGGCACGTGTGGAAGTGTCTCTTCACTGACAGGGCCGACTTCTTCTTATGGGTGGTTATAACCACCTTTATTATATTTTGGGCTTCTTTAATATATTCTGGGGTTGGCTTCTCTTTCTTCCTATTACAATTACATTATGACCAATCCACAAAATGGGATTTGGTCCTTTACAGTAGCCGACATGATCAATCCACAATGGGGATTGATCCAATGAATAATATATCAAATAATAATTAGAATACACTTTGCAGTTACATTATTTCAACACTCCCCCTTAACAAGAAGGGTATTCTTCAACAGCATTAGACGAGAGAGAGGCCTTTATCATCAATGGGATCAGGAGGACAACATCATCAATATCATCTTGGAACACTGACTGGAATATCTATAAATCATTGGAAGTTTTCTTCATCGGCAGCATCGTCATTCTCAAAGGAATGCAATCATCATCTGCATCAATATGGATTAGTATAAAACTAATACATCATCATCATCACAACACGAGGCTGGATCATCATAATATAGGACTGGCTTTACGTCACAGTTGTTAAGCTAGAACATCAATACTTGTCTTTCTTTACATCACAGTAATCAATCTGGAAGCAAGATACTAGACTGGCTTTACATCACAACTTCTCAAGCTGGAAGAACAGTACTTGTCTCATCTCAATGTCTTGCTTTACGTCACAACTATCAAGCTGGAATCAAGATACTAGAATGGATTTACGTCACAGCTTCTCAAGCTGGAAGCACAGTACTAGTATCATCTCATTGTCTTTCTTTACGTCACAGCACTCAAGCTGGAAGCAAGATACTAGACTAGATTTACGTCATAGCTATCAAGCTGGAAGTACAGTGCTAGTCTCATCTCATAATCTTTCTTTACATCACAGCACTCAAGATGGAAGCAAGATACTAGACTGGCTTTACGTCACATATTCTCAAGCTGGAAGCATAGTACTAGTCTCATCTCATCGTCTTGCTTTACATTACATCACTCAAGCTGGAAGCAAGATACTAGAATGGATTTATGTCACAACTATCAATATGGAATCACAGTACTAGTCTCATCTCATCGTCTTGCTTTACGTCACAGCACTCAAGTTGGAAGCAAGATACTAGACTGGCTTTACGTCATAGCTATCAAGCTGGAAGCACAGTACTAGTCATATCACAACAGCTACTCCCCCTTTCGAGGAAGGTTCTTTCAAATTATACCAAGCTTATCTCGAAAGTGCTCAAAATTTACACGAGATAGAGGCTTGGTCAACACATCAGCAACCTATTCATCTATGCTAACGTACTGGAGCTTTAAGGCTCCTCTCTGCACCATGTCACAGATGTAATGATAATAAATCTCTATGTGCTTCGACCTGTCATGGAATACAGGATTCTCTGTCATCTTTATGCAGATTTGGTTGTCACATAGGATCGTGGTTGCTTCCATCTCTAGGTCAAATAGGTCGGTCAACAACTTTCGAATCCATATAGCTTCGCAGCTGGAAGAACATGCAAAAATGTATTCTGCTTCCGTTGTGTTGAGAGAAATATTGGATTGCTTCCTACTCTGCCATGAGATCATGGCTGATCCCAAACTGAAACAACATCCTGAAGTGTTTTTCCTGTCAGAAACACTTCCTGCCCAATATGAATCAGTGTACCCACTCAATGTGAAATCATGATCTCCATCATAATTGAGACCACAATCTAATGTACCCTTAAGGTACCTCATAACATGTTTCGCAACCACGAGGTGAACATGTCTAGGTTCTACCATAAACTGACTCAAGGTGTTCATGGAAAAACAAATATCTAGTTTGGTGTTCATTAGGTACATCAGCGATCCAATAATCTTTCTATACAGTGTGGCATCAATCCATTCTGATGAAGTATCGACCAGCAACTTCAGCTTCATTTATATGGGTGTATTCATGGGCTTGCACTCTAACATGTTGAACCTCTTCAAGATTTCGACTGCATACTTCCCTTGGTTAAGGAATATCCTCTCTGGACTCTGCCATACCTCAAGACCTAAGAAATAGTGCATTATGCCAAGGTCTTTCATCTGAAATTTTGAATCGAGTCTCTTCTTACATTCAGTGATGAGATTTTCTTCTCTAGTTAAGAATAAGTCATCCACATACGGTAATAGTATTACTGGCTCATCGTTCATAACCTTGAAGTAGAGGTTAGAATCTTCTTTACTCTTGGTAAATCCCAAGCTCGTCAGAAATCTGTCTATCTAGTCATACCAAGCTATAGGAGCTTGCTTCAATCCGTACAAGGCTTTCTTCAACTTGTAGACATGAGACTTCTTGTCTTCAACTTCAAATCCTTGAGGTTTCTCTATATACACTTCCTGTTCGATAACACCATTTAGGAAAGTTGTCTTTACGTCCATCTGGTGTAACTTCCACTTCATCTTAGCTATAAGGGATATGATGGTTCTGATCGAAGTGTATCTAGCTACAGGAGCGAATGTCTCTTCATAGTCAATGCCTTATTTTTGACAAAATCCATGAGCTACAAATCTTGCTTTACAGTTCTCAATACTTCGATCAGTAGCATGTTTTATTTTGAAGATCCATCTGGACGATACCACATCCTTGCTATTCGGTCTAGGAACTATTTCCCATACATCGTACTTTATTATGGATTGGTATTATTCTATCATGGCATTTGCCCATTCTTTCTTCTAAATGGATTCTTCAAAGCAGGTAGGATCCTTTTCCATGATATCACACATCAAATCCATATAACTGGAGAATGGCTGAGGTCTCTTCACATGTCTCGTGGTTCCTTCGGGAACACCATATTTCTCTCCATCTTTAATAATCTCTCTAGCCCAAGTTGGCTTTCTTTTATGGGAGATTGTCATCTGAGGAGGTTCTTGAAACTCTACTACGTCATGATATTCTATAATTTCCTCATCATGGGAAGTTACAACTTCCCTCACTGGTTCAACAGTTATGGGAACCTCCCTCACTAATTCTGCAACTCTGGGGATTACAGGTTCCTCTTCATATACCTCTTCAAGCTGGCATTTTATCGATTTATTGAGTGTTGCATCTTCATCAAAGGTCACATCCTTGTTGATCTCAATGTGGCAGTGACTGGTATATAGATCCTAAAGGCCTTGGAGACATCACAATATCCCACAAATATTCCCTTCTTTCCTGAGGGTTCCATCTTGTTTCTTTTCTCTTTCGGTATATGTATAAATATTGGGCATACAAATATTTTGAGATGGATTACCTCTGGATTCTTTCCGGTGAACATCTCTTATGGGTTCTTGAACCCAAGTGCACTATGGTACAATCGGTTTTGCACATATACAATTGTCATTGTTGCTTCTACCCATAAGCACATAGGAAGATCTTGATCGTGGATCATGGTCTTCACGGCTTCCATTATCATTATGTTCGTCCTTTCAGCTACATCGTTTAGTTGAGGATTATAGGGAGTAGTGAGTTCCCTCTTGATCCCAACATCTTTGCAGAAGTTCACAAACTCTTTTGAGGTGTATTCTCCTCCATTCTCTGACCCAAGTATCTTGATCTTTCTTTCAGAAATATTCTCTATCAAGGCTTTGAATTCCTTGAATTTGTTGAACACTTCATCTTTAGATTTCAAGAAATACAACCAGGTCTTATGAGAATAATCATCAATAAATGATACATAGTATACATACCCACTAATGGAGGACGATGGCATTGGGCCACACACATCTGAATGAATGAGCTCTAAGACTCCTTCTTCTTTGTTGTCTCTCTTCGAAAAATGGTTCTTGATGTTATTCCCTTGTGCACATCCATTGCACACACTTTCATGGTCAACCTTGAGTTCTGGTAGACCTGTGACAGCTTTGCATATGTATGGTAGCACCTTGTAGTTGATGTGAGATAATATTCTATGCCAAATTTCACATGGATTCTCAATGGTGTGGGTCATGGCAACTTCTGAGTGACCCTTTAGCTTATACAAGCCACCTTCTTCTTTTCCAATGATGATTTCTTCTTTCATGGTTTATCCTTTAGCCCACATAAGAAATTATCCATCTATGAAGGAAATCCTTAAGCCTTTCTTCTCTAAAGCTGATATGGAGAGTATGTTCTTTGTCAAACTTGGTACATAGAGTACGTCCTTCATCTTCATAGAATTTCCTGATTTAAGCTTGTAGTTTGATTCTCCCACTCCCTTGATGGGATATTGGTAATCATCTCCAAGTATCACTTTCTGAGAAAACTTTTTTTCTAAAATACAAGAGAGAATTTCTCTTTGAACTGTCATGTGCTTTGATGCACCACTAACAATGAGCCAAGTGTCTTATCCAGGTGTTACCGATCCTGAGAGGGTTGAGATTAAGACATAGTCTTTGATCTGCTCTCTTATCATCTTTGTGGGTGGTTCTTCATCTTCGACTGCATGGGCATGGTGCCTCTTATGTTTCGTCTTGTATTCTTCTCATCTTGCTGGACAAAAATTCGCAATGTGTCCCATCCTGTCACAATGGTAGCATTGGACAGATGAGTAATCTCTTTCCTTTCGTTGTCCTTTCTTCTGAAATCTCCTTGGATGAGATTCTTTATTACTAAATTTGTTTTGGGGTTGAGACTCTTTGGAAGTCTCTTTCTAGAAGTAAGACTTCTTTCTTCCTCTTTTAGTGCGAGTAGCTAGGGCTTGATCTTCATCTCTTGTTAGTAAATCCTCTCGGTTAGCTACTCGTGTTTCTTCTTGGATGCATTCTTCCCATAGACTGTCAAACTTCAGTTTCTTTGTTCTGGCACAAATCATTTGGATTAATGCATCCCAAGGTATTGTGAGACCATTTAGGGCCATCATTATAATTTTGTCTTTGTCTATAGTATCTCCAATTGCTTCTAGTTGTTCTTTGAATTGGGATATTCTGGAGAAGTATTCTTGGATTGATTCTCCTTTCTGCATTCTTGTATTCTCGAGTTGAGTTCTAAGATTCATATTTCGGTTTATGTTATTTCCTTCATATAATCTATTGAGGGCATCAAACATTTCTTTCGGAGTCTTCTTTGATGACACATAGGGAATCAGGTGGTCTTTGACTGAATCTGCAATGATTATTTTGGCCCTGATTGTGTCTTTTTGGTGCTTTTCTTTTTCTGCAGCATCGGCGGGCTCCGACACGTCTTCTTTGACGAATATTGCTAGATCACTCTCTTCAAGAATGACACCAATCCTATACTTCCAGGCATGGAATTTTTCCACACCTTCTAGCTTGTCAACAAGCTTAACGCTTGTAGACATATTTTACTTGAAGCTTGGAAAATGTCCAAAAATGAAAATGTTCAAAATCAAATTCTGAACTTACCAAGAGGTTTTCTTTGCTGAGGTGAGTAGCCTGGTGTGATTGGATCTGAGAAAATCCAACTTTTACCCCTCCAAACTTGATCTGTGGATTTTTGGACTGGTTTTCTGGTACCTCTAGTACTTTGGTACTTCTGGTACTTCTGGTTCTCTGGTTTTCTGGTACTTCTGGTACTTTGTGAAACTAGCATTTCACTTTCTAGGAGATCTATCCACTGAAAAGGTGCGTTGAAGGTGCCAAAATGATCCTTGGGGGAGGGATCACTTTTCTAGATGGTTTTAGGGTTGAAATACCTCACCAACAAAAAACCCTAATTTGCATGTATGGCAACAGTGACGTTTTTCACTTTTCCCTTGTGAAAGATGCTCTCTTCAGCTTGGCTCTCATACCATGTTAATTTTTAAGCCATTATTATAGTTATTTTCATTTCAATATATAACAATAGCATAAGATAGAATCACTGAGAAATACACAATCACAAGAGACACATCATTTATCCTAGGAAACCCTCATGGGGAAGAAAACCCAGCAAAACTTCCTTAGTATAGATAGTCAATACAATGCCAAGAGATAACTCAAACAAATACAGAAAGTCCTCTCTCTCTCTCTCTCTCTCTCTCT
>SNQJ01S0003092.1:78977-93044 GCA_010110895.2 Picea sitchensis
TCTCTCTCTCTCTCTCTGCAGCTCCGAAACTTGTCTCTCAATGAACAAGTGAGTGTGTCTAAGTGAGGTGCTAGCCTCCTTATTTATACAAGGCAGGCATGTGTGGAAGTGTCTCTTCACTAGAAGAGTCGAATTCTTCTTCTGAGTGATTATAACCACCTTTATTATATTTCAGGGCTTCTTTAATATATTCTGGGGCCGACTTCTCTTTCTGCCTATTACAATTACATTATGACCAATCCACAAAAGGGGATGTGGTCCTTTACAGTAGTCGACATGATCAATCCATAATGGGGATTGATCCAATGAATAATATATCAAATAATAATTAGAATACACTTTGCAACTACATTATTTCAACATTTATCACAAGTTTTGAATCACCAAAAACATATATTCCAATAAAAATTTATGCCAATTGTAAGTTGTGTACCTTTCAAAACCTTAATTTGGAGTATGTTTTGATGGTTTACCTTTGTCCTAATATATTTATAAATTTTGAACCCTTATAAGTATGAAATTTCAACCTATAGTACTTTGATATGACTTCTTAAACTCCTGAAAAATTCACAGTTAGAACTTCATTGGTAAACAATTATAGAAAAAATACAAAAAAGGCCTTGTTTAAGAATAATTTCAAGATTAGTAAACAACCCCAACTTCCATGAGATATATCTCACAAATTATAATGATTAAAAATATTAAATTTCACATGTACTTCACTATGTCTCCTCAGGATTCTGAAAATTTTAGAGTTAGAAACTTGATAGAAAAAACTTTAGAGTGAAAATGTCAAGATGACTCTTTTAAAACTAATGTTATGATTAGTCACATGCCTTGTATTACATGGAATATATATATGAAAGTATAGTGACCCATAATATGAAATTTAGATCACTTACAATAGGATATGTCTTCGCAATATCCACAAAATTTCATTGTCTGAAACCTCATAGAAAATAAATTATAGCGAAAATACCAAGATAACTCGTTTAAAATTGAATTCAGGATGAGTCAAAAACCCTAACTTCCACAGGTTATATCTCCGAAATTATAATGACCAGGAACATGCAATTTTTACCATAGGTACATTGATATTTCTTCTAAGTAACCTCCAAATTTCTTTGTCTGAAGCATCTTAGAACAAAAGATATAGAAAAAACTCCAAGATGACTCTCTTGAATAAGAAAAACCTTAGGATCGATGCTCTGATAGAAAATGTTATGATCCAATGCCTTAAAAATGATAAAAAAAATCAATGAATATAGTCCACCTCAAGGGGGAAATATCCTTTTACAATATATCCAATTCACAATACAATATGAGATCAGATTTGATGATCCTAAGACTAGGTCTCCTTAGTATATAGGAGACAAAGGGTACAATTATAGTGAAAGGGTGCAATGAAGGGTTCAATTCGACATACAAATATAACAATAGAAATTTAATGATCAAATGTCTAGGGATTAATAAGGGGTTTTATGCATACCATTTGGATTTCTCTAGGGATTAACAGTCTAAGTGAACCATCGAGGTCTCATGACAGAAATGGAAGGGGTCACTATCTCCTCCTCTTCACCTTAATAGTGTTGTACTACTCAAGAAGTCATTGGTGGCCCTGTCTTAACCTTTAGGGATTCTCACTTCTCATCCTTTGTCATTGTAATAGGCTCATGGGACTTCCTATATGAAAATTATTCCTCAGACTTAACATCCCTTCTCACTGCTATATTCTTATACTTTGGAATATAGACCCTATAGGCCTTTTAAGTCTCACTATAACCGACAAATAAACCTTTCCTGATAGAGGGATCCAACTTGGTTCTCTTCTCTATTGGTACATGGATATAAACTAGACAACCAAAGATGTGAAAATGACTCACCTCTGGCTTTGCACCAGTGAATGCCTCCTTTGACGTCTTGTCCTCCAAGATCCTATGAAAACACTAGTTTTGGGTGTATATTGTTGTGTTGCATGCCTCTACCCAAAGAAACATCAGCAAGTCCTGGTTATGAATCATGGCCTTAGTATCCCCTATTATGGATTGTTTCTTCCGCTCTGCATTGTTTTGAGTTGTACAAAACAATTATCTCCCTCTTTATTCCTCCCTCCTTGAAGAAACCCTTGAACCCATTGTCTAATCTCAAGACTTTTGTCTTCTTCCTTGTATGTTTCTCAACTAATTATTTGAACTCCTAAAACTTGCTATAGAACTCATTCGTATTCTTTAAAAAGTAGATCTAAGTCTTGCGAGAGAAGTCATCAATGAAGGAAACATAATACAATATTCCTAAAATTGATTCTACTGACATCAATCCATAAACATCTGAATGCATTAGGTCTAGGAACTATGCTCACTTCTTGGGAAAGTAATCGTGGCATACTTTCCAAGCATGCACCCTTTGCACACTTCCTACTCAATGTTGAACTCTATAAGACCTGTGACTATCTCCCTCAAAATAGTAAATGCTCTATGATGCAGGAATCCCACCCTATTGTGCCACAAGTCGCACAAACTTTCACTGTTATGAACTATGTCTTGAATAGGTTCAGGCTACAACATGTAAAAATTACCTTCCCTAATCCATATTACCTATGTTGCATCTAGGATAGATTCCCTTGCTTTGATCAGGGCTTACTAGTTGTTGAACTCAACTACATAGTCCTTATCCTCCATGACAAAAACTGAAATCAATTTCTTCTTGAGACCTGGAACAAACACAACATCCTCAAAATCTAAAATGTTACCTAACTCAAGCTAGAAAGGAATACTACAAACTCATGTTATTGGGTATTTGGCATCATCACCAAGCTCAACCTGCACTCCTAAGTCTTCCTCTATTAGACTATAAAATAAGTGTCAAGCTAATGTCATATAATGAGATGTCATGTTAGGGTTTTTAAGTTTTCATGGTGAGAGTGGTTATTAGAAGTGATCGAAAAATCCACAGTAGACATCTTTATATTGTCAACATTTCAGATCTTAAGCTAGATTCATCATCAAGACAAGTAGTCTATGTGAGAACAGGGCCATCTTGGAAATAAATACTAGAAGAGAAAAGAACCCTAGAAAGCTAAAAAATCAACTACAAGAATAGGACAAAGATAATAACCAACAGCAGCATCCAGACAAAAAATAAAAACTATTAAAGAAAAACAAAAAACAAAAAAATAAGAACAAGAAAAAAAACTTAAAGACTAGTAGAATTGATCTGGATTGGATAATTATATTATTTTTCATCTATCTCACCACTTTTTGAGTGGAAAAATTGGAGGAATAAGCTTGCAAGGTAATTTTGGCGGTTGGTCCAAATTTGGAAATTTGGGTCGAAAAAATAGTCAGAAATCTTCTGAAGCCATTTTGAGGCATCAAACGACCTTTTTTTTGTCCAAACCTTACTATGTTGAAAGATTCTAAATTCCAAAATTCAATACCTTTCCAATGGCACAGATCGTTCATCAATCAGAGTTTGTATGAGAATGTTATTTATCCCACAAGTTGACCTACCATATTGATCACCATGGTGCGAGTGGATGCCATGTCAGCCTCCATTACTTAGACATGTGGGGCTAGGCATGTAGTGTATTTTATAATAACACTCTAGAAGGTCTAAAACCTTATCATAATTTAAGGTTGAGGAAGTCAAAAACATATCCCTAGATGGCTATCGAGCTATGTTAAAAATTGAGCCACATCTTAGAGTGGTATTTTGTGAGCATAATAGAGGAGGAGAGATTCTATAGTAGTCGTACAGGTCACAGGACAAAGGAAAATACATAGAGAGTGTCTCTTTCTTTATACTTGCATCATTTCTTTACTAGAGAAAAGACAACAGAGCAGCCTCACCTTCTAGCTGGGTTTTCTCCCGTATTGGGTTTTCCAGGTCATATCTTGTGTTTATTTGTGGATGGTGTGAATGTGTTTTACTTTTCTTTACTTTTCTTTATTTTATCTATTTTATCAGTAACTAAATATTATGTAGATCTAAAGGAAATTAACCTTAATAGTAAATATTTCAGTGTTTTATTAAATATGTTGTGACAAATTGTTCCAATGGAATATCCACGGAAATATACAAATCATATTGGTATCAAAGCAGGTTTTTCTTTTGGGTATTTTTGGGAAATTGTAGGATCCAAGAATTAGCTTAAGGAAAACTCATAGAAACCCTAGCCATGGCAGACGATTTTGTTCATAATAACCCTCGAGATTTAGTAGAAGAGATATTTTAGTGGTTGGAAGCACAAGTTGTCAACATCAATTGAAAATGAATGTCCTCATGGTGGCTCTAGAAAGTAAGCTTGGACCGTTCAGAGATGATGGAGGTTCTAACTCAAAGAATAGATCGGACGGGAAATTGGAAGATCAGGAATAAAAGGAGTCATGGAAAGAGTCTAAAAAAGAGAAGTCGAGTTTGAGTGTCGTGAACTGTAATATCCCTAAGACGATCCCTAGTTGTATTATGAATTGTAAACATATTTTGTAGGCAGGTGATCCGAGCAATTATAAGCTAGTAGGCTTATCTGTTAGTAAGCTGGAGATCCTAGGTGTTAAAGGTCAGGAGCCTATTTTGTACATGTAAATATTCATATTATTAATATAAAGACATTGTTGCGTGTAGATCGACCACGATAAAAGAGAATGGGGGACTAAGCTCCACTAGGCTATGTAAGGGAGAGGGGGATGAGAGTTTGGAAAGAGGGGCTAAGCCTAAGGGCTTAAGTACAAGAGAATAATAATTTATTATTATTCCAAAATATGTTTAAAAGGATGTGTTTTTATCCTAAGTTCCTTGGGGAGGACGAGTGACTTCCAAAGGAAAAGGAATGTGCTTCATGAAAAAAAGGTGCCGGCTCAGGAACATGTAGACTTAAGGGGGAAATTCTTGTTGTTGGGGATGGACTGACTCACTCACTCACGCAGGGAGGTTCATACACAGACAGTTTTGGGCTCTCACACTCTCACCACCTTGGCTATACTAGACGAGTCTGCCCCATCTCTCCTCACGAGTTTACTCACGTACTAAGAAATCACGCAGACAGCCATTTCCACAATTGTTGAACCCATGGCCATTGTGCACCTCTGTAATTTACTGATTCATCCCTTTCCTTACCTAAATTAGCTATTTTGGTTTGAAGAGGCAGGTTTTCAAGCCCGCGGTTGAAGAGGTGGGTTTTCAGGCCTTTGAGAAACTCTCTCTCCAGGTGAGAGAGGTTGTTGTGGATTTAAGAAGTAGGTTGTCAGGCCTATGAGAAACTCTCTCTTGGTGAGAGAGTGTGATGAGGAAGTGAGTTGTCCTAGAGGGAGTCCCGTAGCTTCTACAAAGCTTTGAGAATTCTGGTCCAACCTATTGTTGAAGCCTAAGGTAAGGGAGGTGGAGCAGTTGATGGACTGTGTGATAGTGAAGGTGTATACTTCTGGGGTGGGACAAGCATGTGGGGAATGAGAGTATGTGAGTAGTGGATGTAAGTGGCTCCTGGGAGAGAATCCTTCCTCTTAAACTGTGTGACTTTCCTATTGACCTTGCCTAGCCTATGAATCCCTTTCCCAATGGAGGTTAGTCCTAGCTCAGGGGTGACCCACTGCTCAGAGTGACAAGAAGTGTGGTCTAAGGCTGGGAGGTTCATGGAAGGTCTACATGAAGTTGGTGGTTTTTCTCCAGTTAAAATATAACTATCATTTATGTTCTTAATTATGTATGTTATGCATCTCTGTGATTCTTGAAATGTTATCATGTGTTCCATTGCATGTAGGAATTACTGTCAATTCCATTTGAGTCTGTATGGTAGCAGTAATTCTGTGTCATTTGTTTTAAATTAATTAGAAATTCATGTTATATATGTGTGTGTGTGTGTATGGTGGCTTTTCCCGGCCTATTGGTGGCTAGGGACATTACAAATTGGTATTAGAGCTAAGTGAAGTGTACGAGTAGTGGTGTTGCCCGGCCTATTGGTGGTTGGGGACATTACAAATTGGTATCAGAGCCATGGTTTCGACACTGAGCCTGGATGGGCCATGTTAGTGGTTAATGAGACAAAGATTTCAGAGTGAATTTTTGTTGAAAGGGAAAAAATTCAAGGTTCAGAGCACCCCTGGGTGCAAGGAGTGCGTCGATAGAGTCTCTGACTAAAAAATCTCTAGAGAAATAGCTTGAGTTTTCTCGTGAAGGGACACGAAGATTAGTTGTAAGGAGTGCACAAATATGAAAGTCGACTAAGTGTCGAAGCAACCCTATAAGGAGAAAGGGGTTTGAGAGACGAAGCTTAGGAGGTGTAGCGGTATTATAAAACCATGACAGATGTGGTATTCGGTCACAGAATAATGTGGGCAATTGGAATCTGTTCATGAGAAAGAGGACAATTCCTAACCGTCGGATTTGGAAAAGTGAGAGGTAGTTAGTCATGAGTTCCTTTGGAAATCCATGGAGTAACGGAGTCTGTCTTTGTCATTGATATTAGAGAGAGGATACGTGGTGGAAATCCATGGAATTCAGGTCAAATCACTTCAGGAGAAAATGATTGTGGAGAGGTTGAAACTCCTGAAGCTCGAAGTACCTGAAGTGGATCTACACCATAGATATGATGGGAATATCTAGACCGTTCAATTGGGCCAAAGTTGGACCAAAATCGTTGGATCAAGACAAGGGTGGAAGTTATGGCACGGTATGAAGAACAAAGAACTCACAAAGCTTTGAAGTCTGGAGTAATTTGGATTGTCCCTCAAAAGGGACCCGTGTCAGAAGATTGGCTTGTTCAGGATTTCGGCGTTCGAGAGAATTAGTGTGTGTTGAGGCGAGAACTCTCGAAGCCCAAAGCTCTGAAGCCCCGAAGAGCCTAAGTGGTGAGTCATTATGATGTCACCTAGAGGTGACAGGGACCTCTCCTATACCTACCATGTGCCCCCACCCAGAATGTTGACAGTTGTACTAAGTGGGCCCTGAGGTTGCATAACATACTTAAAGGTTGGCGGGCCCACACTAGCATTGATCATGATACATCAACATCGACGGCCAGGAGGCATTGTAGGGACCCAAGTTGCACGGGAGTTAATTCCGCAAGGCGATCCTACAATCCAAACCATGGTTTCACTGTGGGGTTACATGTCAGCATCAGAAGAATTGCGGGGTGAAAAACGTGTTACTCCAAACCGTGGATGCATGCCCCCACAATTTGAAAGGCATTAAGTGATGTGACTATTCAGTATCTTAGTTCAAGTATGGAAACCATGGGTCTGAGTGGATGCATGGCGCTAATGGAAAAGTTAAGAAACTTGACACTCCGGAAGAATGGTTCATAAGGGAACGAAAGGAATAACTTTCAAAAGTCTCATAACGTTGAGGTGATGAGACGTAATGACGTCACCAAAGGTGACATGGAAGTGTTCGGATATTAACGGTTCGGGGTGTTGGGGGTGTGTGGATGTGAAATCATCTAAAGTCTTGAAGCTCCGAAGCTCCAAAGTCCTGAAGCTCAGATGCCTGAAGTTCCATAGTGGGTGTCAGTCATTGGATGTTGGGTAGTTATGGAGTATTGATCCACCCTACTTTGTGAGTTCGTCAATCTGTAAATCTGAGAGATTTGTTGTGATGTTCTTTGAAAAATTCTGAAGATGGAGGCATGAAGTCTTGAATAAGCTCCTATCAACCTAGCACTTGGCCATAGCCCAAGGTCGCATGGGTTGGGGTCTAAGAGAAAGGGGATAGTGCCCAAAACTTATTGAAGAACAGAGAAGAGCTCAGAAAGAAAATATCTGTGGGGATTCTAGATTGCTCGAGAACTGTAGAATGAAATCTGAAAGTTTCCTTGAATCGTATTGGTTTATGAATAATGTGGAAATTTTTAAGGACTGATGGCCTGACAAATTTCAGTTTACTGGACATTGTGTTTGCAGGGTTAACGATTGTCAGAATCGAACCGAATTGTCACTTAGTGCATAGAAATGGAGCAGGCACAGAATGCTTCCAGTTCAGAGAATGAAGCTAGAGGAATGGATGTCCATTTGGGAGTTGAAGGATCGAACTCCAATGGGCATGGAGAAGAGATATATAAGGAGGGAAACATGATGAAGATCATTGAAAGATTGTAGAAAGATGTCCATACTCACCGAGTAGATTACAGAAAGCTCATGAAAGCCAGGGAACAACAGGGAGAATTCAACATAAAGTTGATATAGAGCCTGGAAAGGATAAAAAATAAATTGGATAAGGAGAGTGACTCCAGTAAATCAAGAAGTCTTGGGTCTCCTGGTGAAAAGAGGAAATCAAGGAGTGTTGGCAGACACCATCATCACTCCCAAGGGAACACAGTATTTCAAGCCCATCTCCTACCAAAAAGCATAAGAGATCTGAAGTGGATGAACTGAAGGGTGAAATGAACAATATTAAACCTCCTACGTTTGATGGAGAGCACAAGAAGGAGGAAGATGTCGAGACATGTCTTCTTGGCATGAGGAAATATTTCCAACTGCAGAATTATTCCTCTCATGCATAAGGAAGAATTGCAATGTATTGACTGAAAGGAAAGGCATCCATGTGGTGGGATCAACTTGTGCAGGTGCAACACATTAAAGAGAAAAATTTTACTTGGAAGGAATTCAAGAAGTATTTTGAAAATAAATATTTGACCAAGAGATACTATGACATAAAGATGAAAGAGTTCTTTGAACTCGAGTTGGGTAGCATGACTGATGAATATGAACGAAGTTTTTTGGAATTGTTGAAGTATGTCCCTTTCATCAAAGATGAAACTGTTAAAATTCAAAGGTATCTGAGTGGACTGCCACCTTCCATCAGTGACAAGATCCAATATGATGATCCTAAAACTATGAAAGAAACTATAAGGAGAGAAAAATGGTTATATGAGAAACAAAGAGAAAATGCCACTCTCTGGAAGGCTTGGGAAGACAAGATGAAATTCAAGTCGGATCAAAGGAAGAAGGGAACTAAGCCATCCTTTTTCAGAAACAGTCCTCAAGGACAACCATCTTTTAGAGAGCCTAGGAAGGATGAAGTAGGTGGGAAAATGCCAAGACAGCCACCTATGGAATGTTGGGGTTGTAAAGGAAATCATAGGTACAGAGATTGACCCCACAGAAATGACAAAGTGAGAGTTTTCCACAATGTTCAACAGGTAGAAACAGTGGAGGACATGGGCATAAGTGTACCAAGGATATACGTAGCCCTAGACAACAATCAAGCAGAATATCAGTCACATATGATTGAAGTGGAAGGTATCATCAACAAACAAACCGTTACTATTTTAATTGATTCAGGAACTACTCATAGTTATATAGATCCTAGAATGGTGGAAATTTTTCATTTTCCAAGAAGAAAGCATGGAAAATATTGGTTAGTGCAGTTGGCTATAGGAGCCAAGAGAAAGGTTTTTGAGTTGGTTAAGTCTTGTCCAGTGGACAGGAATGGACTGAGCATAAGGGTCGAATTGAACATCTTACCTTTAGGTTCCTATGAATGTCTAATTGGGATGGATTGGTTGGACTAGCATCGTGCCATATTAGACTGTCGTAACAAAGCATTCACTTGCCTGGATGAAGAAGGAAACCCAAGGAAAGTGCAGGGAATCCCAAGGGCAGTTAATGTCAGAGAAATCTCAGCAATGTAGTTGAAGAAGTGTTATAGGAAGGGCTACCAAATATTTGCAGCTCATATGGAAGAAACACCTAAGGATAAGGTGTCAAATATTGAAGAGCGTGCAATATTAAAATATTTTGAAGATGTATTCCAGGAGGTACCCAGAATAACCCCGAAGAGAGATATTGATTTCTTTATAAACCTGATGCCTAGAGCAGCTCCAGTGTCAAAAACTCCTTACAGAATGAGTACACCAAAGCTGAAAGAACTGCAATTGCATCTTGAATAACTTTTGAAGAAGGGATATATACACCCAAGTGTGTCACCTTGGGGTGCCCCAGTCCTTTTTTTGAAGAAGAAAGATGAGACATTGAGATTCTTCATTGATTTCAGACAGTTGAACAAAGTGACTATTTAGAACAATTATCCTTTGCCAAGGATCAATGATCTCTTTGATCAGTTGAAGGATGTCAAGATATTTTCAAAAATAGATCTCAGGTCAAGGTACCACCAGGTAAGGATAAAGGATGAATACACTACCAAGACCACCTTCAGAACAAGGTATGGTCATTATGAATTCACGCTAGTGCCATTTGGGTTATCAAATGCACCCATTTTTTTCATGTACCTAATGAATGGTGTATTCAGAGAATACCTAGACAAGTTTGTCATAGTCTTTTTGGATGACATCCTGGTGTATTCCAAGTCAGAGGAAGAGCATGAACATCATCTAAGGATGGTGTTTCAATTTCTAAGAGAGCACCAACTATATGCCAAATTGAGCAAGTCTTCATTCTATCAAAAGCAGATCTATTATTTGGGACATATCATTTCAAAAGATGGGATAGTCGTGGATCCTGAGAAGATAGAAGCCATTAGAGAATGGTCAGTGCCAAAGAATGTGATAGAATTAAAATCCTTTATGGGTCTAGCTGGCTATTACAGAAGGTTCATTGCAGGGTTCTCAAGGATATATCACGCCATCACTTCCTTGCAAAGGAAGGAGAAGAAATTTCAATGGACAAAAGAATGTGAGAGAAGCTTCCAACATTTGAAGCAGTTGTTAACCAGTGCTCCAATCCTGAGGATTGCAGATCCGAATGAAGATTTTGCAGTGTGTACATATGCATGCAAAGAAGGAATGGGGGGAGTCCTCAGTCAGAATGGATTTGTGGTATGTTATGAATCAAGAAAGTTGAAGGAACATGAAAAGAACTATGAAACTCATGATTTTGAGTTGGCGTCCATAGTACACACCCTGAAGAAATGAAGGCACTACCTCATGGGAAGGAGGTTTGAACTGAGGACATACCATAACAGTCTAAAGTATTTGTTTGATCATCCAACCTTGAATTATAGGCAGAGTAGATGGTTGGAATTCCTTTGTGATTATGACTTTGATATCAATCATATTAAAGGAAAGGAGAACAAAGTGGCTGATGCACTCAGCAGAAGAGTGCAAGAACTACATGCTATGGCCATTAGCATGTATCAAACTAATATTAAAGGCAGAATTTCGAAATATGAAAATGCAGATTTGCAATCCATGGAATTGGTGGCAAAGCTACAGCAAGGTAAGATGGTACAGAAAGTGAATGATTATAAATTGGAAGCTGATGGAACACTCCTGTACAAAAATAGAATTTATGTACCTAATTTCCAGGAATTGAGAATTATGATCTTGAAAGAAGTGCATAATGTGCCTTATGTTGGGAACCATGGATATCATAAAATGGTGGCAGTAGTCAAGAGCCATTACTTTTAGCCAGGTATGAAGAAGGAAATTGCAGAATACATCGCTAGATGTATGGAGTGTCAGAAGGTCAAAGATAAACATAGGCACCTAGCAAGGTTGCTACAACCATTACCCATTCCTGAGTGGAAGTGGGAAGCGGTGAAAATGGATTTCATCATAGGATTACTCAGAACAAATAAGCAACATGATCCTATCATGGTGGTGGTGGATAAGCTTACGAAAGCTGCCCATTTTATTCCATTGAAGACTACTCACAAGGAAGCTAATGTTGTTGATATCTATATGAGGGAACTAGCACGATTGCACGGTATTCCCAAGACAATTGTGTCTGAAAAAAGACCCAAAATTTACCTCAAAGTTTTGGAGGGGGTTATTCAAAGGGTTTGGAATGAATCTGAACCTCAGCACATCCTATCATCCTGAGTTTGATGGGAAAACATAAAGGGTGAACCAAGTGATAGAGGACATGATAAGGATGTATGTGATGGACAAACCATATAAATGGGAAGACTACCTACACTTGGTAGAATTTTCCTACAACAATGGGTATCAAGCATCACTGAAGATGAGCTCGTTTGAAGCACTTTATGGCAGAAAGTGAAACACACCAATAAGTTGGGACAACCCAATTGATATGGAAGTGTTTGTGCTAGAGTTTCTCGAGGAAATGGAGGAGCAAATGTTGAATATTAAGTAGAATTTGAAGGCTTTGCAAAACAGGTAGAAAATTGATGTTGATAAGAACAAGACCCACAGAGAGTTTAAAGTGGGTGATCATGTTTTCTTGAAAGTGAAAGCCAATAGAAGTTCCCTGAAGCTGGGAAATTGTTCCAAGCTGGCAACCAGATATTGTGGGCCATTTGAAATCCTAGAAAGGATTGGACCAGTTGCATATATGCTTGCATGAATACATCCATGGTTGTACATAATGTTTTTCATGTTTCATTGCTTAAGAAATATATACCTGATGCTAATCATGTTATTGATTGGAACTTGATTCAGGTGGAGCAAGAAGGCATCTTGCAAGTGCATCTGATGTGAATATTGGATCAGAAGAAAAAATGGCTCCAAAATCGATTCATAGGGCTTGTAAAGGTCCAGTGGACCTGGTAGGGTCCTCAGGATGTGACATGGGAGCATGAGGATGTTATGCAGGCTGAATATCGGCATCTTTTTTAAGATTTTGAAAATATCTCTGATGTTGTGTAAATAAGTTGCATTGAGGATAGTGCACAAATAAGGGGAGGGGATTGTAATATCCCTAGGATGAGACCCATTTGTATTATGAATTGTAAACATGTTTTGTAGATTGGTGAGCCAAGCAATTATAAGTTGGTAGGCTTATGTGTTAGTAACCTGGGGAGCCTAGGTGTTAAAGGCCAGGAGCATATTTTGTACATGTAAATATTCATATTATTAATATAAAAACACCATTGCTTGTAGACTGACCACGATAAAAGAGAATGGGGGACTAAGCTCCACTAGGCTGGGTAAGGGAGAGGGGGATGAGAGATTGGAAAGAGGGGCTAATCCTAAGGGCTTAAGTCCAAGAGAATAATAATTTATTATTATTCCAAAAGTTGTTTAAAAGGATATTTTTTTATCCTAAGTTCCTTGGGGAGGACGAGTGACTTCCAAAGGGAAAGGAATGTGCTTCATGAGCGACGGGTGTCGGCTCAGGCACATGCAGACTTAAGGGGGAAATTTTGGTTGTTGGGGACGGACTGACTCACTCACTCACGCAGGGAGGTTCACGTACAGACAATTTTGGGCTCTCACACTCTCACCACCTTGGCCATGCTAGACGAGTCTGCCTAATCTCTCCTCACGAGTTCACTCGCACATTGAGAAAGCACGCAACCAGCCATTTCTGCCATTGTTGAACCTGTGCCCATTGTGCACCTCTGTAATTTATTGTGTCGCCCCTTTCCTTACCCGACTCATCTATTGTGGTTTGAAGAGGCGGGTTTTCAAGCCTGCGGTTGAAGAGGTAGGTTGTTGGGCCTGTGAGAAACTCTCTCTCCAGGTGAGAGAAGTTGTTGTGGATTGAAGAAGTAGGTTGTAAAGCCTGTGAGAAACTCTCTCTAGGTGAGAGAGTGTGTTGAGGAAGTGATTTCTCCTGGAGGGAGTCTCATAGCTCCTACAGAGCTCTGAGAATTCTACTTCGGCCTATTGTTGAAGCCCAAGGTAAGGGAGGTGGAGCAGTCGATGGACTCTATGACGGTGAAGGTGTATACTCCTAGGGTGGCACAGGCATGTTGGGAATGAGAGTCTGTGAGCAGTGGGCGTAAGTGGCTCATATGAGAGAATCCTTCCTCTTAAACTGTGTGACTTTCCTATTGACCTTGCCTAGCCTAGGAATCCCTTGCCCAGTGGAGTTTAGTCCCAGCTCGGGGGTGACCCACTGCTGAGAGTGACAAGCAGTGTGGTCTAAGGCTGGGAGGTTCGTGGAAGGTTTGCACGCAACTGGTGGTTTTTCTCCAGTCAAAAGATAAGTATCATTTTTGTGCTTAATTATGTATGTTATGCATGTCTGTGATTCTTGAAATGTTATCATGTGTTCCGTTGCATGTAGAAATTACTGTGATTTCCATTTGAGTCTATATGGTAGCAGTAATTATGTGTTATTTGTTTTAAATTCATTAGAAATGCCATATATATATATGTGTGTGTGTGTGTGTGTGTGTGTGTGTGTGTGTGTGTGTGTGTGTGTGTGTGTG
>SNQJ01S0003092.1:93094-112419 GCA_010110895.2 Picea sitchensis
GTGTGTGTGTGTGTGTGTGTGTGTGTGTGTGTGTGTGTGTATGTATGTATGTATGTATGTATGTATGTATGTATGTATGTCTGTGTGTGTGTATGTATGTATGTATGTATGTATGTATGTTCCTAAATGGCATTGCCTAACCTATTGGTGGTTGGGGACATTACAATTTGGTATCAGAGCTAAGTGAACTGTATGAGTAGTGGTGTTTCCCGGCCTGTTGGTGGCTGGGGACGTTACATGAACCCTTCACAATACCTATTTAAGATGGAAGCAAAAGTGGAAATAAATCCATATCAAGGTGATATCAATTCATTAAAATAGAATCGTTGGTTGCAACAACTAGAAGTTTATTTTAGTGTTCACCATATAGATGAAGATCAGAAGATTTCACTTGCTAGATTGAAGTTAGAGGGCCATGATTTAACCTGGCGGGAAAGTCATACAAAAACACTTAGGATGGAGGGTGATCCACCAGTAACTAGGTGGGAGGACTTAAAAACCCTTATTAGTCCTAATTATACCCTATCGGATATGTATAGGACCAATGGAGCTAGTGGCACTACTTCAGGAAAAGGTGGGGGTAGAATGTACATGAGTGCACCACTGAGTTCAGAAAGATGGCCATCATGTTGGGTATCTCTCCCAAGAACCTAGATGTACTCCTCAAGTATCTAGGGGGTTTACACAGTCATCTACGAAAGAAAGTGATTCTCTTCAAGCCAAGGATGGTGGATAAGGCATGTGTATAAGCACGATACCTGGAAAACATAGGCCAAAAGAAGGGCATCCAAGTGGTTCGAAGCAGAAAGAGAACCAAGAAGATTCCAAGGAGGGGAAGAAGAATTCAAAAGGGGGAAAATATATGAAGACAATAGCCACTACACAAAAGAGTAAATATCCCAACAAGCATTGCAATCATTGCAACATTGATGGTCACATTGAGGAAAAATGATGGAAACTACATTCAGATTTGAACCCAAAGAATCACAAGAAGGAAGGAAAGAAAAGGAACCTTCTAGCAAAATATCCAAGCAATCAGGTTGAAAGTAGCTCGAATGTTGATCAGACAATATTGTTTGCATATATGTGTAGAAGGAGGTGAATCTGAGTGATGCAATCCCCCACCATTCACAGGGGCTTGCACGACCTCCTAGTCTAAGGATCATTATTACCAAGGAGCTAAATTAGCTCTCGAGTCCTCTCTGAACCCTCATAAACTATATGCCATGGGCCTTTACTCTTCTCATTGCACGCAAATTCAAGTTCGTGAGGGTCTTGTCACTTCAACGAAGGAATCTTCGTGACTTCGGGCCAAAAATGTGGGCTAATCTTTTAAATGATGGGAACTCTAGCACATAGAGGCTCTGGGATTCAGGAGTTCCAACAAAAACACCCTACGATCCTCCCGAATGTCGAATTCGTGAATAGTCAAACAGCAGCGACAATCAACAACTCTCAATGAGCACCGAGATCTACGGCTCACAGGGACTTCAAGACTCTGGACTTCGGGGAGTGTACCTGCTCCAACACGCAATTATTCTAAATGCATGAACTTCAAACTAGAATATTGGATGGTTGACACTTACCTCAGATCGACAATCCCTATTTACTTTTCACTACAGGATTTGGATCTTTTCACAACATAACACCTCAAATCCTCTGGAGTGTTGAACTAGAAAACTCATGAAGGGTCTCAATCAACGGTCCACACGTCCACACCAATGGACAATAGAGATATACTATGGCCTTCAAGAGTTCTCGAGCCTTGACACTTTATGCCTCTGTTCTCCCAAACTATCATTTTTCTGAACCATTAGCAATCTATCGACACGTGGCTCTGGTGCCAACGAACAGGATTCATTCTGGCCTTCAGAGCTTTAGGATTTTCTCTTTCTCTTCACCTTAACACCTCAAATTTCTTGGATAGTCAAAATTTTGGACCATGCTTGATCTATGGACACGTGTCCCTCTACTACCAACAGCCTAGATTAACTTTGAGCTCTAGGACTTCAGAGAATTTTTCTCCTTTATGACAAACACACATAAATCATCAAACTCATGAAGTCCAAAATACTTCAAGGGATTAACACCTGCACTTATTCTCCAAATCCAACATCCATGAAATACTTTGGCTCTTCCTAAATGGATCTCGTCTGCTCATCCCCCAAACAAAGTGAATCCTTCCTCTAAGGAATTTTTCCCGCTATTCCTTCTGAGCTTCATCACTCTAAATGAATCGAACCTCTGATGCAATCCTTGTGCTACTCCTCCTTGAGAATATTTCAACACTTGACTAAGTGTTGGACCTGTTCACACCTTGCACAGGTCTCCTCAATATTTTATACTCCACTGAGTATAGGTGCACTCCTTTCACTCACTCTATGAAATTCATTCTATCTCTTCTGAGCTAATGAGTCTAAAAATGAATCTACCTTTGCACTCCATGTGTGGCCACTGTGCACTCCTTGCACCGGGGTTTTAGAAGAGAAACAATTGAAACTTGCATAACATCAAAGGTTCATTCATTCAATCCTGAAATACACACATGCATATAAAACAAAGGAAAAGCACAGATAACATAACATTACCCAAATTAACTCAGAGATAAGAAAACTCATACATTTGAAGCAAATTTCCTCTATTATATATCTTCAACAAAACATTTACAAAGTGTTCTTGTAGCTCTCAACTTCTCTCCTTGGAAGCACTCATAATAATCTTAAACAACAATTACAATACTCTTTAGCAGCCTCTTTCGGGCATAGATTACATACATTTATACACGGAGGGGCTTCTTGAGCCTTCCTTCCAACTACTCTAGTGCTTTTACATCATAATTAAAGCATTTTACCACTAAGGATTATTACAATAAATGGTTAATTACAACACAGATATGAGTCGATGCTCGATATCTATACAATCCTATAGGTAATTAAGGTAATTACAATCTATTGTGATCTCATACAATGGTTCAAGCCTAAAAAACATTAAAGGTCCTTTAATTACGATACTTTCAAAATAGTAAAATGATGCTCTCTCCTTGAAATCAAAACCAATTGTGCGTGCACTAGATGTTGATTTGTCCTCCACTTGGCCTCATTGAACGTTGATGATGATGCTCCTGCATAATACTCCTCTGGACAAAAATATTTATGGAATATTATCCATGAGCTCTTGCATGGTCTTTCCATGCTTCTGGATATCAGTTCTAGTTATCCAACTGGCATCTACTACTGGATGATCTTTCCACTTAATGAGATACTCATAACAAAATTTTCTCCTGGTTTTCTTAGCAATCATATGGTCTAAAATATTCTCTATTTGTGGCTTCTCTACTATGGGCATATGTTGCTTCCACTGAATCTCCTCCTGACTATATGTCCCTTCTGTATCATCCACAATGTAAGGGTATAAGTCTTCTACATTGAATATAGGCGATATTCCAATGTCCTATGGCAATTCAATCTCATAAGCATTTGCAGCAAATGTTTTGAGGATCTTATAAGGTCCTATATTTTTCATCTTCAACTTGTTATATTTCCCTTTTGGAAATATTTCCTTCCTCTGATGTGTTAAAAATTGATCTCCAATTTCAAAATTTTCCTCTCTTCTTCTCTGGTCTATTCTACTCTTGTATTTGTGGCTGCTTTCCTGTAGTTTTCCCTTAATTTGATTATGCAACTTCTGCATCTCTGAAGAAAAATCCTTTGCTCCTACACTTCGGAATGCATCTCGTCCCAAATATCTCAACTTTAAAATTCCTCTTAGATGCATTCCATATACTATCTAGAATGGACTCTTACGAGTACTCTTATTCGGTGAGTCATTATATGCAAACTCTGCTTGGGGAAGAATTTGATCCCACTGACTGTTATGTTCAGTGACCAAACGTCTTAACAGATTCACTACCTCAGTGTTTCCATCTGTATGAGGAATATATGTTGAACTAAAAGACAAACTTGTCCCCATATTTTTCCACAAAGTCCTCCAAAAGTCTCCCACAAATTTAGTATCTCTGTCTGAGACTATACTTCGGGGAAACCCATGCAATCTCACAATCTCCTTGAAAAATAAATTTGTTATGTGGGTAGCATCGCTAGTTTTGTGACATGGTATGAAATGTGTCATTTTTGAAAATATGTCAACCACCACAAATATTGAATCACTTCCCCATTGGGTTCTCAGTAATCCTAGAAAAAATTCCATACTTATAGCCTCCCACGACCTATCTGGAATAGGAAATGATTGATACAATTCGGTTTTCTGCTACCTTCCTTTAGAATATTGGTAGATTTTGCATCTATCCATGAATTTATTCACTTCAGACCTCATACCTTGCCAATAGTATGAATAACTCAACTGCGCATATGTTTTATCATGGCCAAAGTTTCTAGCCAATCCTCCATTATGTTTCTCCTTTATCAAATTATCCCTCATCAAGCATCTTGGGATACACAGCCAACTTCCTTTGAAAAATAGTATGTCTTGGATCAGATACTGCATCCATTGATTTGTGCCCCTTAGCAAAGGGTTCTTACATGCTTTGTAAGCTTCTTTGAAATTTGGGTCTTCTTAATACATCTCCTTGAGGTGTTCAAATCCCAAGGTCTCCATTTGGAATTCCTACAAGATCAAACATCTCTTTCTCAAAGAATATGCAACTTTGTTAGAAATTCCACTAATATTATTAATAACAAAAGTAAAATTATGCATGAATTCTACCCATTTGGCATGTCTCTGGTTCAATTTCTCTTATCTGGTTATAAATTGCAAAACCTGATTGTCATTATATAAAACAAACTCCTTTTGGATAAGGTAATGTCTCCATTTTTTCAAGGCTTGTATTAAAACATAAAACTCCTTGTCATATGTGGAATACTTCCTCTTAACATCATTCAACTTCTCACTGAAATAAGAAACGGGCTTATTGTCTTGACTTAAAACTATTCCAATGGCCACTCCACTAGTATCACATTTAACCTGAAAAGACTTCATAAAATATGGCAGAACTAAAATAGGTTGTTTTGTTATCCTTCTTTTTAACACTCTAAATCCCTTCTCAGCCTCTTCTATCCAATTAAAAGATCTATGTTCCTTCTTTATGGTGTCCAGTATGGGTGCACAAATAATACTAAAATTCCTAATGAATTTTCTGTAAAAACTTGCCAACCCATGAAAACTCCTTACGTCAAACACGATTCTTGGAGAAGGCCAATATATTATTGCCTCGTTGAACATTGATAATGATGTGTCTGCATTGAGTTTCCTTCATCACGAGGAAGAGAAGGATATGACCAAGTGTTTGGCACAGGTCGGCTTTGAGGGAAAAGCACGACGTGGGAGGTAGATGTGCATGCAGAAGAATCAGTACATGTAAGGAAGACACACATGCGGGAAGAATCATCACATGTAAGGCAAATGCGCATGTAGGAAGAATCGGCACGTGTAAGGCAGACGCACATGTAGGAAGAATCAGCGTGTGTAAAACAGACGTGCATGTAGAAGATGAAGGCATGCGAGGAACACATGCAAGAAGACATAGCCAGAATAGGGTTAGGGTTTTGGTAAGAGATTGTAATGATTGGTAAGATGAAAATATGTATAAATAGGTACCTAAGAGGTCTAGGTAGGGGGTTTTATCACTCCAAAAGTCACCCTAGATTGTAATCAGGTGAGCTTGGTAACATCAAATATTACAAAAAGAAAGTTGATTTTGAAATTATGAGAGAGGTAAGGCTGAAGCTATCTGCTTGACTTTAACAAATCATATGAATCTATCCTTACAAATAATATTCCATATGCAGCAAAATAGATCATCCAAAAGAAATTTTTAGCCTTTCAAGGCTTTCAGGTGGAAGACCTTTATGGGAAAACATAGAATTGCAAACAAAGACATGAAAATCCTTTTCAAGCATACTATTTATAGAATAGAAGAAGAATCATAATTTGAAAATCCTTTTCAAAAGAGATTTAGCAACACACAAGGTAGAAGATCTCAAAGGATCCTCCTAAGCAACCCTCTCACGCTTGTTGTTGAAGAAGAAGAAAGATTAAGAGTCAAAACAAAGAAAAACATAGCTAAACATCACTCTCTTCTGCAAATGAATTCTTAACACAGAAAATGATAAGATAGGTTATCTTCAAATTAATTATGTCAAAGTAAAACAACAGAGCCTCTCGACCTCTCCCCTCCCTCTTCTCGATTGGAACATGGATTTATAATAAAAAATAAAGGCAACAACTAGAGGTGTGAGTTGTCCCTTCCTCCCATTGGATTCTCCAATCAACAGCTATCTATCGAACACCTATGCTAACAGCTATTAACAAACTGCTACAAAAAAGGAAAAATGTTGGCAATTAATCCAACACGATTTGAATGACACTTTCTTCCTTGATGCGCATCTCTGTCCATTGCCAAGTGTCATGTAGAAGTTGTAAGTTGTCATCTTGCTACCAATTGTTGTTTCTTCAATCTTGTCCATCATCAGCCACTCATAAATATGCTAGCTCAACTTCCCTTGATTTTAGGTGCTAGCTGGTAGTGCCATTCTATTGTATATGTGTGCAAACCTTTGTCCTCTGTGAAATATTAGGTAGCGAAAGTACGTAGCTCCCCTTATGCTACGTCTATGTGCAAACCTGTTCTCTGCCAGCTATTGGGTAGTGAAATTAGGTAGCACACTGTGGAATACACAGTGCCCAGGAGAAAACGTAGTCCCCAGGAGAAAACGCAACGCCCAGGAAATTTACAGCGCCCAGGAGATTTGGAAGCGCACTGCACTCTGCACATCCATGCATGAAAACCATGGAACGGGAAAGAAATTGGGAGCAACATCATATATATCATGGCTATATTTAGTTCTTCAACCCATGTATGCTTGATGTGTGGCTTGAGCTTTGAGGCTTGACTCATGGCCTAGCTTTGACTCATATATTATGAATTAGGAACGTGATCTTAACTCATAGTTTGGCTTAATTTAATGACTGGTGACTAGCATAAGAAATGGGCATGTGGCTTTGTAAACTCTAGACTTAGGATAATGCAAAATATTTATGCATAGAAATTTAGGTTTAGACTAGAGTTAAACCACTTTAAAGCACACACCACCTCTTCTATCAAAGTCAATAAACTCATTTATTGAAAAGGCAACTAAAATAAAACAGGGGGGAATCAACAAAATAAAGATTTAGGAAAAACTACTAAAAGTTGGTTTTTTGGTTATGTAGGTCAAAAAGACAAAGGCCAAAGGAATATTAGGAAAAATATCAATAGGAACTTTTCAAGACAAATTGGGGAAATTGAGGTTTGGACATTGGCAAACACTCAAAGGGATTTTGATAATTTCAACATAAATATGCTGAAGACACTCTCAAAATATATTGAAAAATTTGAGTGCTAACATTGGCTCCAACTGGGATGGAGACCTCCCTGTGGGGTTTCCAAGAACCTAGTAGTTCCAGTCTCCTTTACCATTGGGCTATGGAGTCATCTGCCATGTGCAACTGATCTTTGTATACCTTCAAAATTGGCCTTTATTCACACAAGTTGACTGATATTTCTGCTGCAAACTAGAAGAAAATAAATGATCGGGCAGTGAGCTATTTCCTACCCTATTCTACTCTAACCAGCTCTTCAATTGGTTAGGTAAATGTTGCCTTCCATAGAATCCATTCAAGCAATTTTAAAATTGAAGAAACCTCATCTCTGTCACTGATCAACAACTGATGTTTGAAATGTAATAACAATGATAAGAATTCATTCAAGAAACCATACTCACCCGAGCATGTTGATAAAAAGATAAATTCTACATGCTCCAAAGCATTTGAAAAGTGAAAATCTATGTATTCATCGACAGGGTCATGAAACTGAAAGCAATGCCTGATTAATTTATGAAAGGTTACCTTCACTATTTCAAAATTACTGACTGTTTATGTGATGTCTTCTACAGGAACACTTGATTGAATGATAGACACAAGCATTTGTGGGTTGAATAGTTGTTTTGTAACTCCATAACCATTTGTTGGTTGATTGATGATCATCTCTGCATATACCATGGGGATATTCTGCTGCTCATACACCTAGTTTTTATTAAGACAGGATTGTTCATTGGTTGGTGATGGATAAAAAATCAGTTTTATATGAAAATCCCTTTCAACACCTCCATAACATTTATAAGGATCATGATCATAATCATCATCTACAGGAATAGTGCTAAGAGGCTCTGAACAAATCATGGAAAAAAAATTATCACCATCACTGGTATTTCCATCAAAAAATAAGTTGTCCAGAACAAACCTTTGACTCTTGACATTTAGAATGTCTTGTTTCAAGATGCTTTCTACCAGCAAAGTATTCATTACCAAAGTGCTTGTCAGCAACAAGTTGTTCTTGGTCAATGTTTGACACAGTGACTTCCTTAGAGGCAAGGCTTTCAAAGATACCTTCTTCGAGGACCAAGTCAAACACTATATTTTCTTCATAGGGACAACAAATAAAATCTACCTCATGTTCAGAGTTGACATGATGTTGACTTAGAATCCTGCCACAAGCTCGGAGGTTCTCCTCCACTTCCTCAACATCCATAAATAATTGTGATAAAGATGTCGATTTTCTTTCCCTAAGATACAAAACAAGGTCATAATATTGAGACATTATGTAATACACCATGGCAGCTGTCTCAGAAGGTTTAATTTATAGGGGCATAATGTAATACAAGCTGTAAAACCTTCGATTAAAAACAGACAGAACTTCATTTTTTTCCCTTCTCAAAGTAGTGAACTCATGTATGTACTAATCCAATGACTTGTTCTCACCCCAACACTTTAAAAAGGTGTCATATAGTTCATTCCATGAACCAATGGAAGCAACTTCCATATTCTTGAACCACAAGGCAGCATCTCCAATCAAAGATTTAGAGAAAATCCTCATGGTAATATCTTCATGCAAGATTTCCAAATTATCGATGAAGTCTTGAAAGGCTGACAGATGCTCTTCTCCTGTAGTGTTATCTTTTCCAGAAAAAGTGGGTAGGTAGTCTACAAATCTGGGAGGGTAAGGATGAAGAAAGGATGGCAGCTTTATAGGTCCAAACATCTTTCCCCTAACCTTAAACTAGAAGTTAGTGGGTTGTTGAACACTAGAAGGTTGTTGGTAAAGGTCAGAGGAGTTGGCAGCCTGAACTGAATCAGTTTTATTATTTGCAAAAGGACAACAATCATTTGGTGCATGTGGAATTTCAACAGGTTGGTTATTAACATCAGAGGGAATGGTGGAAGGTAATAAATCAACTTTGAAATCTAGAGAGGGGAGATAATCGTAAGGTTCAGACTGATTAAAAAAGTGTTTATGAACCTCATCTTCTTCGGGTGTTTGAAGTGGATGGATATCCTTAACATCAATGACATGGGAAGGGGGTAAATATACTTGTTTGAAAAAGGAATATGCAAGAGTTGGTTGGTTTTCCTTAGAGTATACAAAGAAGATTATGATTCTCCTAATGTGTGCAAGGAAATTCAAGAAAGAATGAAGGATAAAGAGCACAAGTTCCAAAAATAAATTGAGAACTTGATACCTAAACTTGCCTCTGCCTTCCATTTATGTCCAAGCTTGTTCCCACAGTGGGGTATTCCAATAGGTTCGTCTTCATGGAGTCTCCAGGTAGATGATTACAGTCAATTTTTTGTATCCCTCTCTTGTCTACCATCAAGAGATAGATCTATGTCGTTCTTCCCGGGGAAATTTTCAATATGCTCAAATCTGTCCCCAGCAATGGCGCCATTTATGTTATCACTCCAAAAGTCACCCTAGATTGTAATCGGGTGAGCTTGGTAACATCAAATATTACAAAAAGAAATTTGATTTTGAAATTATGAGAGAGGTAAGGTTGAATCTATCTGCTTGACTTTAACAAATCATATGAATCTATCCCTGCAAATCATCTTCCATATGTAGCAAAACAGATCATCCAAAAGCAATGTTTAGCCTTTCAAGGCTTTCAGGTGGAAGACTTTTATGGGAAAACATAGAACTGCAAACAGAGACATGAAAATCCTTTTCAAGCATACTATTTATACAGTATAAGAAGAATCATAATCTGAAAATCCTTTTCAGAAGAGATTTAGCAACACACGAGGTAGAAGATCTCAAAGGATCCTCCTAAGCAACCCTCTCACGCTTGTTGTTGAAGAAGAATAAATATTAAGAGTCAAAACAGAGAAAAACATAGCTATGCATCACTCTCTTCTGCAAATGAATTCTTAACACAAAAAATGATAAGGTAGGTTATCTTCAAATTAATTCTGTCAAAGTACAAAAATAGAGCCTCTCGGCCTCTCCCCTCCCTCTTCTCGATTGGAACATGGATTTATAATAAAAAATAAAGGAAACAACTAGAGTGTGAGCTGGCCCTTCCTCCCATTGGATTCTCTAATCATCAKCTATCTATGGAACACCTATGCTAACAGATATTAACAAACTGCTACAAAAAAGGAAAAATGTTGGCAATTAATCCAACACAATTTGAATGACACTTTCTTCCTTGATGCGCATCTCTGTCCATTGCCAAGTGTCATGTAGAAGTTGTAAGTTGTCATCTTGCTTCCAATTGTTGTTTCTACAATATTCTCCATCATCAGCCACTCATAAATATGCTAGCTCAACTTCCCTTGATTTTAGGTGCCAGCTAGTAGTGCCACTCTAGTATATATGCATGCAAACCTTTATCCTCTGTGAAATATTAGGTAGTGAAATTGCGTAGCGCCCCTTATTTTTTGTCTGTGTGCAAACCTATTCTCTGCCAGATATTGGGTATGGAAATTAGGTAGCGCACTGTGGAATACAAAGTGCCCAGGAGAAAACGTAGTTCCCAGGAGAAAACGCAACACCTAGGAGAAAACACAATGCCCAGGAGATTTGGCAGTGCACTGCACTTTGCACATCCATGCATGAAAATAGTGGAACAGGCAAGAAACTGGGAGCAACATCATATATATCATGGCTATATTTAGTTATTCAACCCTTGTGTGCTTGATGCGTGGCTTGATCTTGAGGCTTGACTCGTAGCCTAGCTTTGACTCATAGATTATGAATTAGGAACGTGATCTTAACTCATAGTTTAGCTTAATTTAATGACTGGTGACTAGCATAAGAAATGGGCATGTGGCTTTATAAACTCTAGACTTAGGATAATGCAAAAGATTTATGCATAGAACTTTAGGTTTAGACTAGAGTTAATCCACTTTAAAGCACACACCACCTCTTCTATCAAAGTCAATAAACTCATTTATTGAAAAGGCAACTAAAATAAAACATAGGGAAATCAACAAAATAAAGATTTAGGAAAAACTACTAAAAGTTGGTTTTTTGGTTATGCAGGTCAAAAACACAAAGGCCAAAGGAATCTTAGGAAAAGATATCAATAGGAACTTGTCAAGACAGATTGGGGAAATTGAGGTTTGGACATTGGCAAACACTCAAAGGGATTTTGATAATTTCAACATAAATATGTTGAAGACACTCTCAAAATATATTGAAAAAATTGAGTGCTAACAGGGGGTTCGATTCGATTACTCTCAATCGAGAGTACTATTGTTCTAAGGTTTGGACTGGGATTTCATGTTGATTGTCATTGTGTCATATTGTTACTTCGATCTATTTTTGTAATATGTTGAGCTGAGGAGAGGGATGAGGGTATATCTTGAGGGTTAGATCACAGGATGAGGAGTCTAGTGTGATATAGTATGCCTGATTGTAAGATCTCAACCTATTTTGATGAAGAGTTGTAATGCGCGTAGCGCCATAGTTTTGTACCAAAAATAATAAAAGAGAAAAATATCCAAATATTTGTGGACGTAGCCCAGGAGGGGTGAACCACGGTAGACCATGTGTTATGTGATTGAATGTTATGTATCTTTTTTGTGTTTATTATTAGATGTTATATGAATGAATGAATGAATTAGTTAGATCTAATATTTTACATGCATGAGTAAGGATGACGGTATAATAAATATAGATCTATGAGCTAGTTAATGAATGAAGATCAAAAAGCGTGCAATCACAAATCCCCACTCATTATTAGGATATAAGCACTTGAGTGTTCCAGCCACCCCTAAGAACTATCTCAGGTGAGACTATGCAGTGCATCCTGTGTGTTGTGTTGCCTTCTAGATTACCAAGAGGGTTGATAGTTTTTAAGAAGGATTTTGTTGGAAACCAAAGCATGACCTGAACCTAGGTCAGCCCAGGAATGATAGCCAGGATGAAGTAGAAACCAACAAATGGTTTTATTTCCAGTTGGAACAAAAAAGGATTCAGTGAATGAGATATGTTGAAGAGTCGTGAAGATCTGATGACACAACGTTAAAAGAATGAGAATATAAAAGGGTATGTTGATACCATGGAACCAAACAAAGGTAGAGATCGAGAGCTGGTTGAAAACAAAGGAGTTTGAATTTGTGCAGAAAGATAATAGAAACCTGAAGTTAACACCACACAAATATTTGGGCAAGTACGTATTCAATGACTTGCATGAAGTATTTTTTTGTGATTTCCTGCATGTGTTGAAGGAGTGGATATTGAGGTTGAAAGAAACCGTCCTACAAATTGGATTCGACAACTAGAATGTAATCTTACTGAGACCGTACATTTACAACAAGTTGACAAGAAGTTTACGCGTAAAATAGATTTCTGGTTAGACATCATTGTTGCAAGATTTATCACAGAATTTGCAGTAGATATTGCGAAGTCTTACAGCGCAGTAGAGAAATATTTATGGAAGGGACCTTGAGGTAGGTATATCAGATCATTGTACACTTCCATAAAGATGTTGTTGTATAACAAAGGTGTAATCACAATGGCCTCAGATAGATAAACTTCCCTACGTGCATGGGGGAAGGGGGGAAGTACTGACAAGAGACGGAAAAATGGAGGAAGAGATGGATAAAGGAAAGAAGGAGGAGGCCTTGGATCTAATCATGATGGAGGAAGACCAGATCAAGAAGATCATGGCAACAACTGTAAGAATGTGCAATGGAGTATCCTACCAATATAATATAAACAATAAGAAGAGAGCCATAGTCGTGAGGGAAGTCTTGGAAAGTGATGAAGAAGAGGTAGAGGATCTTCAAGCTGTGGAGAAGATTAAGGAAATCGTGTGTGCAACATATGAAAGGAAGACAAGAGGTCCAAGAGAATAAATTAGAGGAATAACTCCTATCCATATCAGTTTCAGTGTGGAACCCATAAACCCACGTATGACTAATACACCAGAAAGAACCCCATCGTTTAGACAACCAAATTTTAGTGGAAGAAACACAGCAGGAAGTACATCTACACAGGGATCAACAACTGGGGGAGTCGGTTTAGGAAGTAGTAGTCAAGGATATACATCGCATGAAGGTATTAGTTCATCATTATGGATGATAGGACATGATCCCACCATCGGGTTACCAGAATTTAAGGGATAGGCATCAGAGGACCCTAAGAAGCACTTGTTTATCTGTGAAAATATCTAGGAAACAAAGTAGATCAGATATGAGGATACCAAACTTGCACAGTTAGCCATCATGCTAAGAGACCACATACTAGATTGGTACATGATATTAGCTGCAAACATTCCACCAGAAACAACCAGAAAGATTGGGGATATCAAGAAGTTGTTTATAAATGAATTCTAGAAGCCTAGCTCATAGGATCAATACATAAATGAGATGATAGAGATCAGGTAGAAACTAGGAGAATATGTATGGGAGATGACCACAGATTCAAATGATTGAAGGGAAAGATGAAGTATTTCATGACAGATATGAAGCATAGGCATTTGTTTGTCAATTCACTCCTACCATATTTGAAATACCCCTTGAGACAGTAGAAGTTTCAGACCCAGGGAGAGGCTCTGTAGAAATCCTTGCAACTAGAAGAGAACCAACATCAGAAGATAGATCAAGCAATAGAGGAGCTCAAGAAAGACTTGAAGAATCTAACATTTCAATTAAACCAAAATAGGATTAAGAACAAAAGAGAATTTGTTTGGTGTACCACATGTAGGACAGAAGGACACCACAAGAACAAATTCCCAACATTCGCACAGTACATGGAAATGGGACTGTGAAACCCTTTTCCATCAGGAGGACTATGGTGTGATATTTTTAAGACACAGGATCATGATCCATATCACTATCCAATGATGCAGAAATACTAGACAGTGTCTAAGAGTCCATATTGCAACTTTTGCAAGTCAGTAAACCATGATGACAAAGATTGCATGACAATGGAGTTGATGAGGGAAATAATATCATACACCTATAGGGTGCAGGAATAGAAGATGACATGGAAAGTTGCACCACATTTTAACCAAGTACAATCCCCATATAAAATCGCGCCACAGAAATATAAAATAGCACAGCCACAATATAATATTGCGCAACCACAGTATAATCATGTGCAGTATAACCAGGTGCCACAGTACAACACACCGCGAGGAGATCTAGTTGGATATAGAGGTGGAGGACAAGCTAGAGGAGGCTTTGGAAGAGGTAGAAGACCACTGGTATTCCATAACTGTCAACAACCATGACACTATGCAAGATAATTTCCACTTCCACCTATGACATGTATGTATTGTCGTGCATCTGAACATGACACAGAAGACTGTCCAACACTATTGGGGAAGATCCAAGAAAAGAGAAATTAGAAAAATCAGAATGTCCAATGGATTTTTGCAGAAGCAAGGGATGATGGAAGAAATATCAACATAGTTACACGCGTAGGAGCTAAGACAGTAGATGATGCAGTAAGACAAGATCCAGCACAACACCAATGGGTAAAGAAGAACGTTGAACCATGGAAAAAGTTTGATGCGCAGAACTAAAACGAGATATTCAAGCAAGATAGAAAAGAATTATTGAAGCCAGATATTGCATCTATATCAACTACATAGTATACTCAGGACGTACCAATGCACGAGATGCCTTAATCACTGGATCACACTAACGAAGCACAACCTATAGGACAAGTAAGTACCATAAAGGATTTTCTGCAATCCTGTGTTAAACTACTAAATGATCCATCATATATTAAAGTGTTACAAAATATGTTAGAAATATGTAGCACATAAGTAGAGGGAAAGCTCGCATAGAAAACAGTTAATCATTTGCATACGTGGAGGAGAACAAGTAGAGAATTCAGATTGAACGCCAACATTGGAGATTTCAACATGGGGGATATCATATTGGATTTAAGTTGCGAAGTGAACGTACTACCCAAGAAGACATGGAAATGTATGGGAGATCCCACATTAGGATATTCACTCATTCAATTGAAATCAACACAGGGTTTTGCCAATTGGAATATTAAAGGGTGTGAGAGTAGTTATGGATGGAGTGCGCACTAAAGCTGATTTCGAAGTGATAGAAATTGTGGATGGTACAACACCATATCTAGCATTGCTTGTCTTGGATTGGGTGTTTGATAATCAAACTATAATCAATCTACATACAAGGAAGATGACTTTCAAGTCAGGAGAGTACAGATTCATTGCACCATTGGATCCCTCAGAAGGAGAAAGGTTTGTAGAAACCACTTGTTTAGACCTGGAGGAAATTAACCAATTATACAGAACCACCGCATGAGAAGAATATTATTTGAATCCAACTGTGGATGGGGTACTCAGTTGGATAAGCATCATGTCATGCACGTCATACTTAGATACAGGGTTGGATAATTGGCAGCAAAGATTACATGAAGTCTCCATAAGAAGGTGTGCAAAAATAAATTGCACAGTGAGATTGATAGGTACAGAGATAAGAGAACCTCCCAGCTTTCATGGGGTGAATGACTTAGAGGAATTCCTCACAAGATATGAAGATGAAGTGTTAGAAAATAATAGGCTCTTAGCTCTAGACATAGCACTCAAGGCAACACATGCAAGATGGTGGGGTGCGCACAAAGAGACAATAAAGGGTTGGTACCAATGTAAGCGATTACTGCACATCAGATTTGGCACAGAACATAGAAGCAACCAACTGTAGAGATATGACAGACAGGGAACACCAGCAGAACACTTGGAGAAGTGTAGAACAATATGGATAATTAAACCACAAGAATAATGGTCTCATCACTTTATTCACACATTGGAAGGGATTCTAGCAAATTGGTATGTAGACAAGGAACTACGCAAAGGCACTGCCGAATGGACACTGTTACAGCAGAGTTTTACGGTCACTTTCTCATTTGAACATGAGAACCCCAACATATATTCATCACTCAAATAGATCATAGGGGTAATATTCATTCAAGAACCATAGGTTGAACTCATAACATAGTATCAATAGCAGAAAAGACAAGCAGTGAAAGAACTATTGTCATGCTACCATGTGCAGGAAGAAGCATCAGATGAACATGACCCACGCAACATTCAGATTACATAATTTGAAGGTGGAAGAGGGGTGGAAGGTCCACCTCTGGAATCAAAATTGTTTTTTGCGTCAATCAAGGTGAAGAAAGTCAACATTGGGACAACTGAGAGTCCCAAAATGGCCAGCATTTGGAGACTACTCTGATGAGAAAACAGTAGAAAGCATAACAAAGTTACTGTGTGAGTACAGTGAATTATTCCCAACAACCTTTACAGAGATGAAAGGCATAGTAGGAGATCTAGGAGAGATGAAGATACCTCTCAAATCTGAGGCTAGATTATTCAGACAATGACCATATAGATTGAACCCAATATATAAGCAGAAAGTAAAAGAAGAAATTGACAGAATGTTGGAGGATGGAAACATAGAACCAATGGAGGAATTTGACTGGGTAATCCCTATAGTAGTTCAAGAGAATAAGAAGGGATGGATAAGGATATGTGTTGACTTGAGGAAGCTGAATGATGCTTTCCTACATGACCCTTTCCCTACCCCTTTTACAAATGATGTATTAGAGAATGTAGGAGGCCAAGAAGCATACTCATTCACAAATGGATTCTCAGGGTACCATCAGATTAAGATAGCCCCAGAAGACAGGTACAAGACCACTTTTTCCACAGAATGGGGGTCCTACCAGTAAAAATTGATTCCTTTTGGACTGAAGAATGCACCAACAATATTCTCAAGTGTAGTCATAGTTGCATTCAAAGAATTCATCCACCAGTTTTTAGAGGTATATTTGGATGATTGGACAGTCTACAGTCTATTGAAAGAACATGTAGAGGTATTAAGGTTGATGTTGGAAAGATGCAAGCAGTGTCAGATATCATTAAATATCAAGAAGTGCATCTTTGGGACACCTTTTTGGATATTATTGGTCCATATAGTGTGAAAACAAGGCTTTCGAGTAGATCTTGCAAAGATTGCAGTGATTTTCAATTTACCACCACTGAAATCAGTATGTCAATTGAGAGAAACATTGGGACACACAGGCTACTACAGGAAATTCATAAAAGGGTATGCACAGATCACTACGTCGATGGAGAAACTGTTGAGGAAAGATAGTAAATTTCAGTGGAATGAGGACTGTCAGCAAGGTTTGGACACTTTAAAAGAGAAGATGGTAACAGCACCAATACTAGTATTCCTAGATTGGGAAAAGAAATTTCATTTGCATGTAGATGCATCAGAGATAGCACTTGGAGCTATTCTGGTGCAGCCAGGAATAGGAGAGTTAAACCATCTTATAGCATTTGTAAGCAGAAAGTTTTAGACTCAAAGAAGAACTACAATACTACATAAGGAGAAGGCTTATCAATGGTATATGCACTGCAGAAGTTCAGACACTATCTACTTGGGAAACACTTTAAAATGTTCACAGATCATTCTTCCCTCAAATACCAAGTCAATAAGCCAATGTTGGGGGGCAGAATATGTAGATGGTTACTGTTGTTTCAAGAATTTGACTTTGAAGTGATAGTCAAACCAAGGAGGTTGAATGCAGAACCTGACCACCTGTCAATGATCACTAATAGAGAAGAACCTATGAATTTAGAGGACAACTTCCCTGATGCACATTTATTTTCAGTCCAAGTAGCTGATGAATATTTTTTTGACATCATTCAATACTTGAGTACAGGGACCAAGACATAAGAATTCAACACTGTGCATAGGAAAAATCTGGTAGTCAGAGTTACAGACTACCAACTAATTGCAGGACACTTATACAAGATGGGTGCAGACAACATCTTGAGAATATGTGTACTAGAACATGAAAGACCTAGGATTTTAGCAGAGGCCCGTGAGGGAATAGCTGGAGTAAATTATGCAAGAAAATCTACCACGCATAAGGTATTGCACGTAGGACTATAGTGGCCAACCATTTATAGAGATGCAGAGGACTACTGCCAGAAATGTGATGTATGTCATAGGGTTGGGAAACCTAATAGATGAGATGAGATGCCCCTGAGACCATAAGTAACCTTGAAAGTATTCAACAAATGGGAAATAGATTTTGTGGGACCAATTAATGCACCAGCAAAGAGGTCAGGAGTAAGGTATATCATTACTACGATAGAGTACTTAACGAGATGGGAAGACGCAGTGCCAATAAAATATTGCAACATAGAGACATCAACACACTTCCTGTTTGAGCAAGTGATCACTAGATTTGGATGCCCAAGGATATTGATGAGTGACCAAGGAAATCACTTCATTAACAGTACTATCAATGCTATGAATAAGGAGTTTGAAGTCTATCATCAAAAGAGTACACCATATAACCCTCAAGAAAATGGAACAGTGGAAGCCTTTAATAAGATTATAGAGAATGCACTCACAAAGATCTACAATGTCAACAGGGATGATTAGAACTTGAAGATACTAGCTGTATTATGGGCATACATGACTACATGCCAAAATTTGACAAGGAACACACCATTCAGATTGGTGTATGGACAAGAAGCAGTGGTTCCATTAGAATTTTTTATACCTAGTCTACGTGTAGCAGCAATCACTAACATCACAGAACGAGGTGTGGTAAAAAAAAGGATAAGTCAATTGATGTTGATGGAAGAAGATAGGATTCTATTAGGATTTTACCAAGAAGTACAGAAAGCAAGGGACAAATCTTGGCATGACAGACATATTAAAAGGAAGAGTTTCAAGGAAGAATACCTAGTCTTGGTGTATGACAGTAAATTTTTTCAGCACCCAGAAAAATTCAAAATGCATTGGTCGGGACCATATGAAGTGAATACTGTCACAGATGGGGGAGATGTACAGTTGAAATATTTAGGAGGTACATAAATCAGAGTAATTATCAATGGGATTTGACTGAAGTTGTATAGGGACAGTCGACCTCCTAGTACTTAGACAGCATTACGTACTTCAGACTAGATCGGAAGTACGTA
>SNQJ01S0003092.1:126099-140143 GCA_010110895.2 Picea sitchensis
AAAGGGCAGAATAAGAAGTCAGCCCTAGCAGTTATTATTGAAGACCCAGAATTAATTAAAGGTGGGTTTACCCACCCAGAGTGAGAGGTCGGCCCTGCCAGTGAAACCCTTTCACACGTGCCAGTCTTGTATAAATAAGAGGCTAGTGCCTCACTTCTAACACACAACTCACTTGCTCATTCTCTTATGAGGCAAGCCGCAATTACCAGTTAGAGAGAGGAGAAGAAGAGTGGCGCATCTCTTGGGGAGGACTATCTGTATTGGGTTGAGTTATCTCTTGAACATTGTATAAGCTATTTATGATAAGGAAGTTTTTGTTGGGTTTTCCTCCCCTAGAGAGTTTCCTAGGATAAATGTTGTGTCTCTTGTGAATGTGTATTTCTCAGTGATCTTGTTCTTATGATGCTCTTATCTATTGAAATTCAAAGAACTATAATAATGGCATAAACATTAATATTACCGTGCATCATATTTGGCGCAGAACAGGGAAGAAACAACTACAAAGATATGATGGACAGTGGACACCAGTAGAACACTTGGAGAAGTGCAGAACACTATGGAGAATGACACCACCAGAACAATGGCCTCATCACTTTATTCACACATTGGAAGGAATTCCATCAAATTGGTATGTAGACCAGGAACTACACAGAGGCATTGTCGAATGGACAGTGTTACAGCAGAATTTTACAATCACTTTCTCATTTGAACATGAGAACCCCAACATAGATTCATCACTCAAACAGATTAGAGGGGTAATATTCATTCAAGAACCAAAGCTTGAACTCATAATAGAGTAAAAACATCAGAACAGACATACAGTGAAAGAACTACTATCATGCTACCATGTGCAGGAAGAAGCACCAGATGAAGATGACCTGCGCAACCTTCAGGTTACATAAATTGAAGGTGAAAGAGAGATGGAAGGTCCACCTCTGGAATAAGAAGTATTTGTTGCGCCGATCAAGGTGAAGAAAGTCAATTTTGGGACAACTTAGAATACCAAAATGGTCAGCATCGAAGAATACTGGGATGAGCAAATAGTAGAAATCATAATAGAGTTATTGCGCAAGTACAATGACCTGTTCCCAAAAAACTTTACAAATATCAAAGGAATAGAAGGAGAGGTAGGAGAGATGAAGATACCTCTCAAAACTGAGGCTAGATCATTCAGACAATGACCATATATATTGAACCAAATATATAAGCAGAACGTAAAATAAAAATAAGACAGAATGTTGGTGGTTGGAATCATAGAACCAATGGAGGAATCTGAATGGATAAGCCCTACGGTAGTTCAGGAGAAGAAGCAAGGAGAGATAAGGATATTTTTTGACCTGAGGAAGATGAATGATGCTTGCCTACATGACCCTTTCCCTACCCCTTTCACGGATGAGGTATTAGAGAATGTAGGAGGGCAGGAAGCATACTCATTCACAGATCGATTCTCAGGCTACCATCAGATCAAGATAGCCCCAGAAGATAGGTACAAGACCACTTTTGCCACATAATGTGAGTCCTACTAGTACACAGTGATTCCTTTTGGATTGAAGAATGCACTAGCAATATTCTCAAGAGTAGTCATAGTTGCATTCAAAGAATTCATCCACCAGGTTTTAGATGTATATCTGGATGATTGGACAGTCTACATTCTATTGAAATACCATGTAGAGGTATTAAGGATGATGTTGTAAAGATGCAAGCAGTGTCAGATATCATTAAATTTCAAGAAGTGCATCTTTGGGACACCTTTTGGGATACTATTGGGCCACATAGTGTGAAAACAAGTCTTGCTAGTAGATCCTACAAAGATTGCATTGATTGTCAATTTACCACCACTAAAATTGGTACGTCAGTTGAGAGAAACATTGGGACACAAAAGCTACTACCAAAAATTCATAAAAGGGTATGCGCAGATCACTGCGTCAATGGATAAATCGTTGAGGAAAGATAGTAAATTTCAGTGGAATGAGGATTGTCAACAAGGTTTGGACACTCTAAAAGTGAAGATGGTAACAACACTAATACTAGTATTCCCAGATTGGGAAAAGACATTTCATGTGCATGTATATGCATCATCGATAGCACTTAGAGTTATTCCAGCACAGCCAGGAGCAGGAGAGCTAGACCATCATGTAGCATTTGCAAGTAGAAAATTGTCGGAATCAGAGCAAAACTACAATAATACATAAGAAACAACAGTTGGAGGAAATTCTACATAAATATGAAGGAATGTTCTAGGAGCCTAAAGGGATACCAGCCAAGAGGGAAGGGGAGCATGAAATAAAGTTGTTTCTAGACTCCCCATTGCCGAATATTGGGTTGTATAGATAGTCCATTCTGAAAGCGAATGAAGTGAAGAAGAAATTGCAACAGTTTTTTGAGAAGGGTGTAATTCGACCAAGTACCTCACCTTGTGGGTCACCCATCATAATTTTTCCCAAGAAGGATGGGACTTGGATAATGTGTATCGATTACAGATTACTAAAAAATATTACACTAAAGAATCAGTACCCCCTACCAAGGATCAATGATCTATTGGACCAGTTGTAGCATGGAAAGTACTTCACTAAGTTGGATTTGAAATTAGGATATCACCAGGTAAAAGTCAAAGAAGAAGATACCTAGAAGAATTCCTTCAAGAAATGGAAAGGTTTGTATGAGTGGTTGGTTATGCCATTCATATTATGCAATGCACTGGCTACATTTATGAGACTAATGAATGATGTTTTATGCCCTTATCTATATTGATTTGTTATTGTCTATTTGGATGATTGTTGGAAGCAGGCCAAATTAGAAAGAAAGGCTATTTTTGGAAGAAAGGAATGCATGAGGAAAGCGACGGTTGGAAGGAAGAACAACATGCACGCATGCATGGAATACCTAATGACATTAGGGTTAGGGTTTTTGTAATACATTGTAATGGTTGATGAGCCAGAAATGTATATATATAGATACCTAGGGGAGGGGTTGAAAAGGGAGGGTTTTTTAGGGAGATAGAGAGTTACTCGCATGAAAAGGAGTACTAGTGTGTAAGACTCTATCATGCGACCCAATTTTGTAAGTTGTTAAGTTGTAGAGGGTCAGGAGGGTAGATCTTGAGTGTTAGATCATAGGTTGAGGAGCCTGGTGTGATCTAGTCTGCCTCATAATAGATCTCGACCCGACTGAGGATGAGTTGTAAAGCACGTAGCGCTGTAGTTTTGGAACTACCATAATAGAAGATATTGAGAGCCAGATCTTTGTGGACGTATCCCAGGAGTCTGTGAACCACAGTAAAACCTGTGTTATGTGATTGAATGCTTGTGTCTCTTTTATTTTTGATGAGTATATGCTAGAGTGATGTATGAATGAATGAATCTGATTACATTATATGCATGAATGGGAATGCCAATATATTGCTCAATAATTAAATAGAAATCTCAGTGCACACTTCTCAGATATCCATTCAATCCTAGACTACAAACACTTGAGTATTGTAGTCACCCATTAAGACTATCTCGGGTGAGACTATACGGTGCACCCTGTGCACCGTGTTGCCTTCTGGTTTACTAGGAGGGCCGATAGTTTTAGAGGATTTGTTGGAACACTAGTAGACTTGAACCTGGGTCAATCATGTTAAATGTATAACTCAGAGAAGTTAAACCAAAAAATGGTTTTGTTTCCAGTTGGAACAGCATAGAATTGAGTAGATGTGATCTATTGAAGATCTGTTAAAAGAGTGTAAGATCTGGGGAAGGTGGATCAAAATAATATTGAATAAGAAGACAAGAAGGTGAGAAGAATGCACCGCTAGAAGGGGATGTTGAGACCATGGAATCCCACAAAAGAAGAGATAGAAATCTGGCTGAAAACAAAGGAGCTAGAGTTTGTGCAGAAAGATAACAGAAACTCTAGAGTAACACCATGAAAATATCTTGAGAAGTATGTGTTTACTGATATGCATGAAGTCTTTTTCTGTGATTTCCCGCACTTATTACAGGAGTGGATATTGAAGTTGAAGGATAACCACGCAACAAACTGGATCCAACAGTTAGAGTGGACCTCAGTCCATATCACACAGTTACAGTAGGTGAATAACAAATTCACCCGCGTAGTAGATTTTTGGCTCGACAGTATTGTAGAAGTAACGGAATTTGCAATAGATACTGTGAAGTCATACAACGCGGCAGAGAAAGAGTTTCTATGTGGGCCTCGAGGAAGGTATATTAGATCATTGTATACTTCTATTAAGATATTTCTCTATAACAAAGGTGTAATGACAATGGAATCAGACAACTAAAATTCCTTGTGTGCATGGGGGAAGGGGGGAAGCACTGACAGAAAAAGGAGAAATGGATAAAGAAAAGAAGGAGGAACCCTTGGACCCAATCATGATGGACGACAACCAGATCAAGCGGATCATGGCGGCAGCTAGAAAGATGCGCAATGGAGTACCCTACCAATACAAGGTAAACACCAAGAAGAGAGTTGTAGCTGCAAGAGAAGGCTTGGCAAGTGATGAAGAGGAGGTAGAAGATCTTCGAGCTGTGGAGCATATTGAGGAAATCCTACATGCAACATATGAGAGGAAGACAAGTGGTCCAAGAGTGGGAATAGAAGGCATAAATCATATCCATATTAATGTAAGTGTGGAACCCATTAACCCATATGTGACTAACACACCAAAACGAACACCACCGTTTAGACAACTAAATTTCGAGAGAAGGAAGATAGCAGGAAGTACGTCTACACAAGGAACAACAATTGGGGGATCTAGTTCAAGAATAATTAGTCAAGTATATACACCACGCGGAGGTAGTAGTTTAGTATTCAGGATGGCAGGACATGAACCCACCATGAGGTTACCATAATTCAAAGGAGGAGTTTCGGAGGACCCAGAAAGGCACTTGTTTGTCTGTGAGAAGATCTAGGAAGAAAAATAGATCATAGATGAGGACACCAAACTTACACAACTAGAGATTACGCTAAGGGATCGTACACTGGATTCCTATATGATTTTAGCTACAAACAATCCAACAGGGACAACCAGAACGATTGTGGATATCAAGAAGTTACTGATAAATGAGTTTCAGAAGCCAAGTTTAGAGGACCAGTACATGAACGAGATGATAGAAAATAGAAAGAAACCAAGAGAATCTATATGGGAGATTGACCAGAGATTCAAGCAACTGAAAGGAAAGTTGAAATACCTCATGATAGATATGCAACATAGTCACATATTCGTTAATTCACTACTACCACACTTGAAATATCCACTATGACAACAAAAGTTTCAGACACAAGTAGAGGCTATGCAGGCAGCCCTGCAACTGGAAGAAAACCAATATCAGAAGATGGATCCATCCATCAAAGAGTTGAAGGAGGATTTCAAGAAATTAACATTCTAGCTAAACCATAACAAAACTAAGGACAAACGAGAAGTCATTTGGTGTACCACGTGCAGGACAGAAGGACACCACAAGAACGAATGTCCAACATTCGCTCAGTATATGGCAGCAAGAATGCCAAATTTGTTACCAACAAGAGGACTATGGTAATAAATCTGTAAGAAACAGGGTCACGACCCATATCACTTCCCAATGATGCAAAAGTATCAGACAGTCCCAAAGAGTTCATATTGCAACTTTTGCAAGTCAGTAGACCATGATGACAAAGATTGTAGAACCATGGAGTTGATGAGAGAGAGGACATCAGATGCATATAGGGTGCAGGCAGAAATTATGACACGGAAAGCCGTACCTTAGTTTAACCAAGTACTGACCCCATACAACACTGCACAGCCATAGTATAATATTGTGCAACAACCATATAATATCGTGCAGCCACAGTACATCACAGTGCGGACTCAATACAATACCACACAGTACAATCAAGCGCCTGAATATAACGCACCACGAGGAGATCGAGTTGGCTATAGAGGTGGAGGATGAGCAAGAGGAGGCTTTGGAAGAGGTAAAGCACCAATGGTATGTCACAACTGTCAACAACAAGAACACTATGCAAGAGAATTTCCACTTCCACCAGCGACTTTTATGTATTGTCGCGCATCAAATCATGACACAGAAGAATGTCCTATGTTTTTAGGGAAGATCTGGGAAAAAAGGAATCAGAACAACCAGAATGTTTAATGGATTTTAGTCGAAGAAAAGGATGAAGGGAGAAACATCAACATCATTACACGTGGAGGAGCTAAAACAGGAAATGACAAAGTACGACAAGAGAGAGTACAACACCAATGGGTGAAGAAGAACGTCAAACCAAGGAAATAGTTCGACATGTAGAACGAGAAGGAAAACTTCAAGCAAGCTAGACAAGAATTTCTAAATACAGACACCGTGTTGACCTCAACCACGCAGCATAGCAAGGAAGTACTAGAGTATGAGATGCCTCCATCGTTGGATCATACCAAAGAAATGCAGTTCCTGGGACAAGTAAGTACAATCAAAGGCTTTTTACAATCATGTGTAAAAATATTAAACGATCCATCCTCTGTCAAAATATTACAAATTATGTTAGAAAGATGTAGCATAGAGACAGAACGAAAACTAGAACAAAAAACAGTCAATCACCTACATACAAGGAGAAGAACAAGTAGGGAGTTCAGGCTGAATGCCAACATCGGAGATTTCAACATGAGAGATATCATATTGGATCTAGGATCCGAAGTCAATGTTTTACCCAAGAAGACATGGAAATGTATGGGAGAGCCCACATTAGGATATTCACTCGTTCAGATGAAACTACCAAACCAACACAGAGTTATACCAATTGGGAGACTGAAAGGAGTGAAAGTAGACTTGTATGGAGTGCGCACTAAAGCAGACTTCATAGTGATTGAAGTAGTGGATGGTGCAACACCATATCCAGCATTGCTCGGCTAGGATTGGGTGTTTGATAACCAGACCATAATAAATTTAAAGACATGAAAAATGACATATGAGTCAGGAGAATACAGGCTCATTGTGCCATTAAACCCATCAAAAGGGGAGAGGTTTGTAGAGCCTACTTGCTCGGACTCGAAAGAAATAAGCCAGTTGTACAAAACAACTACACGAGATGTCAATTACGTAAACCCAACTGAAAATGGGATACTCAATTGGAGGAGCATTACTTCATGTGTGTCAGACTCAGATATAGGTTTAGAGAACTAGAAAAAGAGGCTACACAAAGTTTACACAAGAAGATGCGCAAGAATAGACCGGATAGTAAGATGGGTAGGTACAGAGATCAGGGAACCACCCAGTTTCCAGGGGGTAAACGATCTAGAAGAATTCTTGACACATTACAAAGATGAATTCTTAGAAAGCCAGAGACTCTCAGGACTCGATATGGAACTCAAGGTCACACCTGCAAGATGGTGGGGTGCACACAAGGAAACAATCAAGGATTGGTATCAATGTAAGCAGTTACTTCACATAAGGTTTGGTGCAGAACGGAGAAGCAACCAACAGTATAAGTATGATTGACAGGGGGCACCAGCAAAACACTTGGAGAAGTGCATAGCATTGTGGAAAATGGCACCTCCAGAGGAATGGCCTCATCATTTCGTACACACATTAGAGGGCATACCAACAAACTGGTATACAGACCAGGAACTGTGCAGAGGAACTACGAGCTGGACAGTACTACAACAAAACTTTACTATCACTTTCTCATTTGAACATGATAACCTTAACATAGATGGAGCACTTAAACAATAAGAGTGGTGATATTCATTCAGGAACCAGAATTCAAACTCATAACAAAGGAACAACAACGGAACAAATAGATAGTGAAAGAATTGTTGTCATGCTACCATGTGCAAGAAGAAATACCAGAGGAAGACGACCTGCGCGATATTTAGATTGAAGAAGTTGAAGGCGAAAGAGAATTAGAAGTCCCACCCCTAGAATAGAAAGTAATTTTTGCACCGATCAAGGTGAAGAAAGTCAACATTGTGACAGTTGAGAATCCCAAAATGGCCAGCATTGGAGACTACTGGGATGAAAAAACAGTGGAAAGCATAACAGATTTATTGCACGAGTACAACGACATGTTCCCCACAACGTTTACAGAAACGAAGTTCATAGTAGGAGAGCTAGGTGAAATGAAGATACCACTCAGATTCGAGGCAAGACCGATTAGACAGCGACCATACAAACTAAATCCGATATATAAGAAAAAATTCAAAGCTGAGATCGATAGGATGCTCGAAGTTGGAATCATAGAACCCGTGGAAGAATTAGAATGGATAAGATTGATGGTATTTTAGGAGAAAAAACAAGGCGGGATAAGAATATGCGTCAACTTGAGAAAGTTGAATGATGCGTGCCTACATGACCCATTCCCTACACCCTTCACGAATGAAGTGTTGGAGACCGCAGGAGGACAAGAAGTTTATTGATTCACCGACGTATTTTCAATATACTATCAGATCAAGATAGCGTTGGAAGACAGATACAAGACTACTTTTGCGATGAAATGGTGATCCTACCAGTACACAGTCATGTCGTTTGGACTAAAGAATGCACCAACAATATTTTCCAAAGTATTTATAGCTACATTTAGGGAATTTATCCACTGGTTTCTAGAAGTATACTTGGACGATTGGACAGTCTATAGCCTATTGAAATACCATGTAGAGGTCTTGCGGTTGATGTTAGAAAGATGAAGGCAATACCAGATATCATTAAACATCAAGAAGTGCATCTTCAGAACACTGTTTGGGATACTAATGGGCCATATAGTATGCAAGCAAGGTTTACTAGTAGATCCTGCAAAAATTGCAGTAATTGTTAACCTACCACCACCAAAAATAATTCAACAACTAAGAGCGACATTGGGACACACAGGATACTACGGAAAATTTATCAAACGGTACGCACATATCACCACACCAATGGACAAACTGTTAAGGAAAGATAGAAATTTTCAGTGGAATGACGATTTTCAACACGGTCTGGATACGCTGAAAGAAAAGATGGTAACAGCGCCAATACTAGTATTCTCAGACTAGGAGAAGACATTCCACGTACATGTAGATGCATCGGCCATAGCACTTGGAGTTATTCTGGTGCAGCCTGGAGCAGGAGAATTGGATCATCCTATAGCATTTGCAAGCAAAAAACTGTCAGAATCAGAGCAGAACTATAACACTACAGAGAGGGAAGGCCTAGCTATGGTTTATGCACTGCAGAAGTTCAGACATTACTTACTGGGAAAACATTTTATGGTGTTCACAGATCATTCATCCCTTAAGTACCTAGTCAACAAGCTAGTGTTGAGGGCGAGAATCTTTCGATGGTTACTATTGTTTCAAGAATTTGATTTTGAAGTAATAGTCAAGCCAGGGAAGTTGAACGCAGGATCTGACCACCGATCAAGGGTCACGAACGAAGAGGAACCTACAAATTTAGAGGACAACTTTCTAAATGCACAGTTATTTTCAGTCCAAATCATCGATGAATACTTTGTTGATGTTTGGACAACATCGGGAAGACACTCTCTAAAGATAATAATTAACAAGTAAATGATAATAATAAATAGTTATTTGATTATTCAAGGGACGCACCCTTTAATGGATGGTCACCTTATGTTCCCTATATATGGAAGACTCATTATTGTAATAATACATAGATTATAACTCATATGAAGAAAACTAACATGGTATCAAAGAGGGACTAGGCTCAACTCCCTCACGGGAGGGCCTAGGAAAATGAGAGATAGCTTGCTATGATACATACCAGTAGGGTAATGTACAACCCTCTACGTCATATACAAATATCATTTATCTTTCCAATGGCTCATTGAAACCCTTGAAAAACGCAATCGTCAGGTTCAAGAGATTTTTGCCAAATCCTTGGCTTTAAAGACAGAACATTGCCATGCAAGGCAAGCGATTTTATCTCGGTCAATGATGCCAATAATATAACTTAAAGAACAAGTGCTTGCTTGGATTTAGCTGTTGTTCGCAAAATCGATGGGTTCGAGAGGCACACCGCACGTAAGTGGAGAGATTTCACAAACTCGCAGAGTTCAAGTAATTCCAAACTGTTGTGCTCCAGTTCGCCATTAGTGAAAATGCAAATAATGGACAACTACTGGGAAGACCGACCACTTGGGGTCCATTCAGAAATTTATTTGAGCCATGCATCTATGTTGCGTTTTCTAGAGGAGACTACTTTAGTGGCCATCAAGATTTTCACTAGGACATGATGTTCTCAAGTCATATAGCACGACGGAGTTGGTAAAGGGAGGTATTATATTCAAGTCGTCCTCCAGCATGGAGGTACGATTCTACACATACTCGGGCACACTCTACCTTCCGCAGATCAACGTACAAGAAATGAAAAGTGAAGTGATTTTGCAGAACATGGTTGCCTTAGAGTTCAACGACGCCATCCATGGTGACTTCGTGACATGCTACATTGCGCTCATGCACTGCCTCATCGACACGCCCGATGACATTCGTGTGCTCAGTGAATCTGGTGTCACTGGTCAATGAAGTCCAATGTTAGGCAACTAGGACATAGCCGTAGCTAGTATGTGGAAAGGCATGTGTAATCCCTTCTTCATAGGACCATCCGGTAAACTTGGCTCTGAACTCCACGAAGTGCTGCTCAGGATGTATTGCATCCATTAACCTATATCGTTGAGATTTATTGTTTTCCTTGATATTTATTGTTTGTCGTTGTATTAAAACTTTGACTATGTATCGTTTGACCTAGTCAGAGATGAAGGAACCAAGATCTCATGCCTTAGACAGTTAGATAAAGGAACCAAGACATTTGTTTCATGAGGAAACCTTCATATGCCTTGGGGGACATTGGCTCCATAAGGGAACCTTGATATTCTTGAGACATTGGTTTCATGAGGGAACCTCAATATATCAATTATGGTCCAAGATCACTTAGTATGATTAGCATTTACCTATGTTTTTGTGGGCAGAGGCATCCATGACTGTACTGTATGTTCAGAACATAAGTCCTCACAAGAATTTAAGGAACATGACTCCTGAGGAGGCCTTCACCGGAGTGAAGTTTGAAGTTGGACATTTAAGATATTTGGGTGTCCAGTATACATTCATGTACCCAAGGAGAAAATGACCAAGCTACACCCTTCAGGAAGAAAGGGTACATTTGTGGGGTACAGTGAGTCTTCAAAGGCATACTAGATCTACATCCCTGGTCAAAGACAGATAGAGGTGAGCAGAAATGTTACCCTTAATGAGGAGGTATCCTTCGGGAGATCTAGATAATCTCACATGGATATTGATAGTGAGAGACAAGAAGAGATGGTTCCTTCTCCCCCTCACGCTCCAGCAATTCAGAGGGAGACATTTCCTATGATCAAATTGATCATGTTGATCTTGTTGCTCCACTTAATGTTTCCATAGATATTGCAGTAGGTCAGAAGATACTTGCATGGGCTCATCAGACTCTGCACGAGACAGAAGGACATGCAAATCCTCATGGTACCTTCCGAGAGAGAAAGAGACCTCAGAGATATTCATGCTCTATTGTAGCTATGAGCCACATCATTGATTTCAATCCTTCCTGTTATGAGGAGGCATCTAGTATGGAGAGATGCCATGATGAAAAAGTATCAGTCCATCATGAAGAATGATGTGTGGTATATTGTTATGAGACCTAAAAGGAATTTTGTAGTGAATTCCAAATGGATCTATAAGATCAAACATATAGCCAACGGAAGCATTGAGAAGCACAAAGCAAGTTCTGTTGCTAGAGGATTCTCTCAGGTGGAGGGAATAGATTATGAGGAGACATTTTCTCCTTTTGCTCGATACACTTCTATTCGAATGATTATTTCCCTCGCAACATCCATGGGTTGGAAACTACATCAAATGGATGTGAAGACAACCTTTCTCAATGGAGAGATTGGGGAAGAAATATACATCGAGCAGCTAGATGTTTTCGTCATACATGAGAACGAGTCTCATGTGTGTAGGTTGAATAAGGCCCTGTATGGACTCAAGAAATCACCTCGAGCTTGGTATGTGAGGATTGATGGACACCTGATGAGTCTGGGCTTCAGCAAAAGTGTTGTTGATCCCAACATGTACTACAAAATTGTTAATGGTGAGGCCCTGATTTTGGTCCTCTACGTTGATGATTTATTCCTCACAGGTACATAGAGATTTATTATTGAATGCAAGTATGCATTGGCCTCTGAGTTTGAGATAAAGGACCTTGGTATGATTCACTACTTCTTGGGACTAGAGGTGTGGAAAAGAACTGATGAGATCTTCATGAGTTAGGGGAAGTACACAGTTGAGAAATTGAAGAAGTTTGAGTTATTAAACTTGAAATGCATGGCTACAACTATGGTGACAAATATGAAGAAACTATGTGTGTCTTCTTCCGATTCCGACGATATTGATCTGACCCCGTACAGACAACTGATTGGATCATTGATATATCTGGTTAACACTAGACCAGATATTTTCTATGCAATGAGTGCACTTAGAAAATTTATGAGCCAAATCAGATAGACACACTAGATTGTTGTGAAGCATGTGTTGAGATACTTGCGAGGCAAAGTTAGACATGGTCTGAGATATACTTCCAGTATTGATATAATATGGCAGGAATATATTGACTCTAATTGGGCAGGGAGCGTAGTGGACAGAAAGAGCACCTTCAAGTGTTGCTTCACTTTGGGATCTTTCATGGTTTCCTGGTGTAGCATGAAATGAACTTCTGTGGTGTTGAGCACAACAGAAGCATAATAAATTGCATTAAGTATGACAGTTCATGAAGTAGTGTGGCTTCACAAGCTCCTTCCAGATCTATCCAAACATGTGCTGGATTCCACCATTATTCATTATGGTAACCAAAGTTGTGTGAAGATCTCTGATAATATGGTGTTTCATGACAAATCGAACCACATTGATATCAAGTACCATTTCATCTGAGACATGGTGGAGAGGAAGGAAGTATTGGTGTAGTACCTTCCTTCAGATGAGCAGGCTGCTAATGTTCTTACCAAACAAGGATGAATTTTAAGTACTTCTGTGACAGACTTGGTGTGGCAGAGAATGCCTCCCTCGCTGAGAGGGAGTGTTGATGTTTGCATCTTCCTGAGACATTCTTCAAATCGTACTCCTATGTGACTGAGTTGATTTGATCTGTGATGACACTTATCCAAGAAGGGATAAGTGGGACACCTATCCGAGAAGGGATAAGTGTGGTTGGGCTTATAACCCAAAGTCCCATGTGGAGAGCACATGAGGACATGTCAAGGGAGTTGACCATTGACATCATACACTATGGGAGTTGACCCTAGTGTTTCTAGAGGGGGTAGCCTCTAGAAGTCCACATGGAGTGCCATGTGTGACAAATTTTCTCCAGATCGTACTCCTTTGTGAATTGAGTTGAGTTGATTTGTGAGGACACTTAGTCAAGAAGGGATAATTGGAACACTTATTCGAGAAGGAATAAGTGCATTTGGGCTTATATCCCATTGTCCCATGTTCAGAGAACATGAGGACATGTCAAGGGAGTTGACCCTTGATGCCTCACACTATGGGGAGATGACCCTAAGTGTTCCTAGAGGGAGTGTCCTCTAGAAGTCCACATGGGAGTGCCTCCCTAGCTAAGAGGGAATGTTGATGTTTCAGCATCGGGCATAACTTCTCCTACATCGGGCTACATACCAAGGGAGATATGATACATTTATCACAAAGGTGCACTTGTGATAAATTGGCCCAGACATAGTCCTTCCTTGATCATGACAAGGAATAATATGGACTCGAGGTGCTTGAAGTGATTTCCACGTGTCAATTAGCATCAAGCCAACATTCACTCATAGGTGTGTGCCTGTGGTGAAAGATCCTGGTGTGTTCTTTGTCTTAGTCATGGTGACTTGACAAGGACTGATAAAGACACAAGATGATATATGATATTACATGTAGACCCTAAATGAGCCTAATCTTAGAGAGAGTTAATTGGCTCATAGGGAAAGCCGGAGAAGGACTTTCTCCTCGATTCATGTGGGAGAGAGATGTCTCCTAAGACTAACAGACAAGTGTCATGAGTCCAGG
>SNQJ01S0003093.1:15487-26078 GCA_010110895.2 Picea sitchensis
GTAGGGAGATGTCAATTATGTCAAAACAAGGCCAAAAGGGTGGTACTGGTATATAAATGGAGGTCTGTGGAATATAATATAGGCACAAAACATGATCAAAACCGGAGACCAACAGTCCCTTGAAGGAACTTCATGACCTCGACACGTCTCAGACAGTCCTTCGTGTAGTATCATCACCACAGATAAGGAAAGGATAGCGAGGTTTGTGTTTGTCCTTATCATCAACAGGTTGTGACTTGGTCTTGTCAGATTGTGGGTTGTTATTTTTATCCTATTTATTCCTAACCTTCCATTTTTTAGATTTATTCTTAGCGGTAGGAGTTGATTGAACATATTTCACTTCTGAAGTATTAACACTGGGAGGAGTGGGTGTCAGAGTAGTTTGAACATTAGAAGCATGGGATTTGGGATTGGTGTGAGAAGCCTGCACAGATTGAGGTTGAGCATGGAAAGTACTTATCATACCATCAACAACATGAGAATCTATTGGGGTTGTTGATGTAGTCATGGTAGAAGGACGAGGTGCATCAGGGAGAAGATCATAAAGAGTACCCATTTGTGAATAAACGAGATCGAGGTACTAGGGATTGCCTAATCTCCTATTCTTTTGTGACAACTCCAACCATGGAAATTTCATGAGATATTTCATTCATGAAGGATTTCGTGAACCATTCTAACAATAATCAATCAGGAAGATCGAGTTTGATTAAACGTCATCTTCGTCTCCACTCATGAATGTGATAAGAGATATGAGTGGCTTTATTTTTCTTGAAAGAACTCAAAATATCGCTTCCCATTTCATAACAGATTGGAAACTGGTAGTGAGTGAGGAAATACATGGCTAGGGTATTAATGTTGGTGAAGAAGCCTCGTGGTAATTCTATATACCACTTCGCGGCTAAAANATTTTTCTTGAAAGAACTCAAAATATCGCTTCCCATTTCATAACAGATTGGAAACTGGTAGTGAGTGAGGAAATACATGGCTAGGGTATTAATGTTGGTGAAGAAGCCTCGTGGTAATTCTATATACCACTTCGCGGCTAAAACCGTGAGAGTTTGTTGAAAAAGATGTAACTGAATGGAGTCATCCATCAAAGAGTTGGATGAACACCAAAGGTGGAAAGTCATTACATGATTGTTCAGATCCTCTCCTAGTTTACCATCGAACTTAGGAATTTCTTATGGTAATTTGGCCGGTATGATAGGCCAATGAGGAGTGTAATGGATAGGGTCATTCAAAATTCTAGACAAATCGAGAAGGTCCAAAGTGGCCAAAAAGGGTAACTGTCTATTCACTTGAGGATACTGTTGACTTTGGGAAGGAAGCCCCCATCGGTATACTAGTAGGACCATAAGCAGTTTGCACATAGGGCGTAGGTCATGACAGATTCAGCCAGTGATGGGGAGGCATGTAGCCCATGGGGTTGGATTGGTTAGGGATGTTCCCTTGGAAAGGGGTACTAGACTGCATGTTTGGGCCCCAAGTGGGATTCAAAGAACTCGAATATGGTTGACCATAGTTAGGGGGTACTGAAACACTAGCTTGAGAAGGTTTCCCCCCAGAGGGTTGTGGGTTTCCTTGAAGGTTCCAAAGGTGATCTAACAAGATTGACATGTTTGGTCCAGATTGTGAATTATAAGTTCCAACCTGAGAATTTCCTCCATATGGAGGAGGCACCCCAATTTGAGTGTGACCCCCAGATTGAGGTTGCCCCCCGGAATAATATTTCCCTCCAGTAGGAATCTAGTAACTAGAATTGAGTATATTATGAGTGATTCCAATTGGATTGGATCCACTAGGACCAGATCTGCCATTAAGAGGTGGATAAGACCCTCTGGAGAGGACTTGGGAAGGTGTGGGAACATAACTAGCAGAGGTATTATGCCCAAGTGGTACTCCAGATGGAATTTGGGTATGGATGGTACCAGAAGGGTTCAATTCATGATACCCAAGGGGGAGGGAAGGGGTAGGTCTAGAGGAATGTGGTGTGCCAATGGGGGCATGGTTAACCACTGTATTCCTTGTGGGAATAATCATAGCATGAGGGACCATTGTAGAGTGAACCATTTGAAAAGGGACATCTGAATTAGGACTAACTGACTGTGCGTCTAAACCAACAAAGAGATTGGTAGTTATACTGGAAAAATGACGTAGGGATACTGTGAGGGTAGCAGACGTCTCGGATAGCTCAGGGATGGAAGATATATCTGCTCCTACCCCTGAGCCATAAAGGTCTCACATTGTATGAGGTGGGATTCTATCTATGTCAGTAGTCCATAAGGGATCATCGACTCCAAAATTTCTGGTTATATTTTCAGAAGAAACAACAACAAGTTCCTCGACTAAATTCATCCAGAGAAAACATCTTTCGTATCTAGGAGGGATGCGGAAAGCTTCCATAGAATCAGAAATAATTCACAAACTTTCCAAAGAAGCTGAACCTTCCTCTTGTATTATGTTGGTATCCTAGACCTCACTCTATTGAGGAGATTCCTCTGATGTATGAGGGGGTATAGGGGTAGAATATTCCATGTTTTCCATTGGAAGTCCCTGTACCCTGCGTGAATGACAGGGAGGGTCTATGTTGGTGGAACCAAATATTCTGTGGAAAAAATATATGGTCAACTAAGAAAACAAACAACACTCGCTAATAAATTATAGATTTCAAACCAGGTAAACAAACCTTCTCATTTCTAAGTCACTAGTTGGTGATGAAATCCAACGTCGTGAGACCGAGATAAGAAGGGGTTGGGCTAGGGTGGAAAAGTTATGTTGATGACTTGCGTAACGTACTTACACCTTGGTGTAAGCTCCCACACATAATCGTGGGTATACCCTCCAAGGATCTTGAGTGAGTCTAGCCAATGTCGATTCCAGGTACCATGAAGACTTACCCCTCCACAGTCACCTTGTGTAAGACCCTAAGAAGATAGGCTACTAAATTTACCACAAACAACAATGATGCCTCGGGAAATAGTCAACAGTTCGATCCACACGCAAGGGCAGGGTATCGAACCCAAAATCAACTTGAGAGGCTTCCACTCATCATTGTGGGTATACCTTCAAGTGACCCCCATAATACATCCAATCTTTACACTGAAACCAATAAAGCAGGGTGAGTGACTCTGCCAATATCAATGTGACCTCAAGTTTGACCCTAGTGTGAGAAGGGTTTCCCAAGACAAAATGTTGCAAATGGATTTGAACAATCCCTATCACAAGATACTATTGTGTGTTTTGTGCTTTGGAGAGTGTGTCTCACTGCCTATTCCAAAGCTCTAGCCTAGCTAATATTGGTGTAAAAGAGCCCTAGAAAATAAAAGTTACTACTTGAGTTTTAAATTTCGCAATGTTTTTAGAGGTTGTTGTTACTCAAAAGGTAGACGAGAATGAAACCAATGTTGTGTAATACTTCGACCCAATAATGTGCAAATATAAATGAATGATGCAAACTTTCGTTCGATGATTTATATCTATAGTAGAGAGAAGGTATTTTCCTGCAACAATGTGAACGACAATGTACATTTCCTTATCTTTGAATGTAATACCAAACAATCATAAACAATGTAATTTCACTATTCATTCTCTTTCAATTTTTTGAATGTCAATATTTTCTGCATAAATGATCACCTAAAATACTGAAAGACTTTAATTTTTCCTTTTAAAAACCAAAACAGGGATGGAACTAAGAAAGGGTAAGAAATCAATGAAAATAAAACACTCAACAAGAACTCAAATCAATCTTTCAATGGAGATAAAAATTAAAAACGACAAGAAAAGGTTTCTTCAAATGTGAATAAAAAATGGTCTTCTGATCATTAAGCAATCCAGAATGTGTAACCAACCTAAAACTTCAAATCCAATCGAATATTTTTAATCGTGCAAGCACTCAGACACAAGTCTAGAGATTATACCCTTGTCAATAAAAATAAAAAACAAGAAATGGAAAAATATCAAAAGATAGGTGTTCGATCTCTGAAACCAATCAAGAGCAATCTTAGACAGTCAGAAAAATTCAAGAACTAGCATTAAAAATCCATTCCCAATTGACTAAAGAAAAACTGGACAACAACATAGGCCAAAAACCCAACCCAAAAAATTTATCAAACGCTGCCGCAGGCTGGCAATATAACACAGTGTGGAAATGAAGAGTTTTTGTAGGCCAAAAACAGACAAGATGCGGAAATCCCACACTGAAATAAACCACCAGGGTGCAGAAATCAAAGGTTTATGCAGGCTATCTATAAGGTGCAGTGCGGAAGTGTTTGATAAATAAATAAATTTGGAGAAAAGGGCAAATGATCTGAGTCGACTTTCAAACCCAGAGAGTCTAAATGGATATCCCACAAACTCAGAGACTAATTTCAAGTAAAAAGAATAGGTTAAAAGAAAATGGCCAACATAAAACCACAATCAAGTCATTCTTCCCCAGTGGAGTCGCCAATTTTTTTATTGGGTAAATCATTAAGTGCGGACATGAATCAATCCCCCTAGATCCACCTAGATCTAGAACAAAACAAGACAGGACCTGACTCTTTCCCTAACTTACAATCATTGATCTAACTACCAAACAAGGAGTTGATAACTTACTTTTGATATTGCTTCTTTATATATTTGTTGTTCCCGCTTCGCTCCAGTTCTTCTGTTAAACCGGATCTGCAGCGACACAATCCAACCAAAGTGAAAGCAACTATGATATAATCAATGAAAACTCAAACATGTGATCAAGGATTCATGTAATAAAATGAGAATAATTTTATGGGAAAGAAACATGCCACTGTATTATATTGAATAAAAGTGGAAGATACAACCAAAATTCCTTGATGCCGCAAGTTCCCTTTTAGTGGTACTTCGTTCTGACACACACGTATACTTGTTCTAAAATTTGCATGAAGATGATATCCAAAATCTCAATGGACAAAAGTAGATCTCAAGCATCCACTGATATAATGTCCTTCACATAATCTCCAACCTATTCTTCTAGCAATCCTTTGCTAGAATTTTCTCAATTATGCTTAACCTTTTCCATGAGAATCCCATCATTATATAGGAGAAGATGAAGTGGTTAAAGGGATGAGGATGATCCCATCATATCAGAGAATTTAGTAGGATCATAACCATATGGACACCACCTTACATTCCAGAAGATTCCCCTTCTAGAAACTTCTTGAACCTCTTTCCTCTTTTGGCTTTTAGATGCTGCCACACCCTGCATATACAGTAGCCTATGAAATTCCTGCAGGTTAGCTATAGAGCAGCATGCAAAAATCCTTGACTTCCGCACTATACACTATGGGAAGCATGCAGTGTCCTTCTAAAAAGCAGTCTTGCAGAAGAGGAAAGCAGTCACTTTTTTTAGGGAAAAAATGATTTTGAGGGCCTGATCACATGCTTCTAAAGTCATTATCAGAGTGACCAAAATAATGTGTAACAACATGAAATGTTCAGCTCCCCAGTATGGTCTCCATTATGTTATCACACTCTAATTTCTTAGGTTGAGGAAGAAGTTGACATAGGTAACTACAAAACCACTTTGGAGCTTAGGATCTGGCCCTCCTAGACTTAGAGAGGGATCTCTTTGTAAGATTTAGCTTTGTTTGTTGGGAATTTTAGGCTAGTTATGATAGTATAGGGTTTGGTTTTTAAATTGTTGGTTGGAACATGGAAGATGGGCCATTGGGAAAATGGATTCAAAGAGGTTGTGTTCAATCAAGGCAGGTTCTACAGGAAACATTACAGGGTAGGATAGGCACTTTGCTATATTCTTAATATTTTTGAGTGTTTTGAAAGAAAAGTTGAGAAGATATGATTGTACTAGAGCATTCAAGAATTATGGGACTGACCTTCTAGTATAAAACATGGAAATTATTCAAATCCAGAGGCAGAGTGTACATTTAAACAAATTTTTCTCCTAATATTCTATTGAATAATTCAGAAGTTATGGATAATAGATGAATACAGTCAATACACAAATACAAATAGAGATTCACTTCACCAACATAAGTGACATGTGAATCCTGTAATTACATCTGTATTACTGAAAATTGATCAAAGGAGGCTCTGTGAGTTTCTTTACAATGTTGATCCTATCCTACTTGCAGGTCCCAACCCTTCATACTCTGAAATGCAAAGTATTTATAAGTTTATTTACAAATATATTGTCATAAATGAGTAGGATATATCTAATCTAACTATATATCTAATTACAAAAATATAGGAATCTTTAGGATTTGTTCGTATTTCTGGTGTTTGATTTGATTGACTAAAAATAAACTTTAGATGTAATCACCATGAAACAAACTGCCGGGTGGCTTGAAAGTATGAGCTTGTAGATGAATTTTGTTTGGATCCTAGAACTTCCTATTGGTTTGATGGAGGTTGTTAATGATCGATCTTTGAATTCTACTTAGCTGCTAGTCTTTATTGGTGACTATGATCGAGAACTGAATGTAAGATTTTATCATGATATCAAAACAGATCCCATGATTCACTATCCTTGATGGAGATAGAGTCTGCCCTGAACTTATTACTGTCACCTATTCTTATCCTCTGACTGTTTATCAAAGCCTATGGATTCTCAAATGTCCACATTTCCCGTGAAGTAGAAGGAGCCTTTTTTAAACACTTGCAATTAATCATAAACCAAAAGGAACCTTGTCACTCAGAATAATCATCGGATCCTATCAATAACCATCGAATCCTATGAAATATAGGAATCTAATAGTTGTGACTGAGGATCTTTCTTAAGAATGTGTTGTTCTCTGCCTGTGGAGGAACTACCACTACCATATGACCTCACCCCACCCTATGAACCACTAGATGTTGACCTAATGATTTCATTTAATGCCCTCACTGGCTTCTCTTCTCCCTAGACTCTCAAATTAATTAGTTACATCAAAAATAGGAAATTCATCATCCTTGTGGATAGTGCTAGCACCCATAACTTTATTCATCATTTCATTTCCCAAGAATTCAATTGTTACATGCGTGTCGTCAATAATTTTCAAATCATGATTGCCAATGGTGGTTCCATGAAATCCGGGGGATGATGTTAAAATGTGCGACTCCAAATTGGTCAGTATCACCAACAATACCATATGTTTTCTATAGACATGGGTAGTTGTGAAATTGTTCTTGGTGCGAAATGGTTACGCACTCTAGGACCCATTCTCATTAATTTTAAGGACTTAACCATGCAATTCCAATAGGAGTGACAACAATATAAGTTCTAAGTCATCACAACATGCTCCCTTGAGATGATCAGTTCCCATCAAATGGAAAATCTCCTAAAAAAATTTCATTCATAAATTATAGCCCAACTCCACTCCATTCATAATGTTGAGACACCTTATGTGCATTCCGACCTCCAATATATCCTCTCCCACCACCAAGCTATTTTTACCACCCCTAAAGAACTTTCCCCTTCCCCTAGAATCCATGATCATTCCATCCCTCTCATCCTAGGCAGTATTCCTCCAATGTTCATCCTTATCATCATCCCTTTGCCCAAAAGAATGAAATTGAGAAAAGTGTTCATGAATTAATAGAAGTCATTGTTATTTGTCTTATTACTAGCCCCTATTATTCCCCCGTTTTAATGGTAGTCAAGAAATAAGGTACTTGGTCCATGTGTATTTATTTATGTGCCCTCAAAAAACTCACAATCAAAGACAAATTCCCCATTCTTGTCATTGAGGACCTTTTGGATGAATTGGGTGGTGCTAATTACTTCACCAAATTGGATCTATGTTCTGGATACCACTAGATCCGTATGAAATAAGATGACATTCCCAAGACTTCATTTCATACTCAAGAGGTTCATTATGAACTCTTGGTAATTCTCTTTGGATTGTGTAATTCTCCTTCCACTTCCCAAAGTCTTATGAATCATGTCTTTTGTCCTTTTCTCTGTCATTTTGTCTTATTTTTCGTTGATGATATTCTCATCTATAGTAAGACTTGGCCATCCCGTCTCTCTCATGGGAATCAAGTTCTCCATTTACTCTCTACGAACCAACTTTTACTCAAACAATCTAAATGTGCCTTTAGTGCCTCAAAAGTGGAATACCTAGGTCATATTGTCAGCAAGGATGGTGTTTGAGTGGATCCTAAGAAAAGTGAATCTATGCAAGATCGGCCTCTCCCTAAAACTCTTAAGAGCTTGCATGGTCTTCTGCATTTAATGGGATATTATGGGAATTTTGTTTGGAATTATGGAAATATTACAACTCCTCTCACTTCTCTCCTTAAAAAGAATGCTTTCACTTGGAATTCAGTTGTAGATCATTCCTTCCAAGACTTAGAATATGATATGTTCTCAACCCCTATCCTAGCCCTCCAAAATTTCACAAAGACATTTGTATTGGATTGTGATGATTTCGGGAAAGGAATTGGAGCCGTCCTCATGCAATATGATAGGCCCTTGGCCTTCACTAGAAAACAAATTTCAGAGAGACATTTGGTCCAATTCATTTATGAAAAGGAAATGTTAGCTATTTTGAATGTTGTGGATCCGTGGCATCCTTATTTATTGGGTCAGCTATTCCAAATCAAAACTGATCATCAAAGTCTCAAGTACTTCCTGGAACAATGAATTTCATCCCCAACACATCAAAAATGGGTGACCAAACTATTTGGATATGATTATGATATAACTTATAGAAAGGGCAAGGAAAATGTAGTGGTTGATGCTCTTTCCCAGAAATATGAAGAAGAGAGGTCCATTTTCTCCCTCTCCTTCATTGTACTATATTGGCTCCAAGTTGTTCATCGGGAATGGCTGCAAGACCCAAAAATTTCTATCCTGCTCCACCAATTGCAATACAATTCTTCACTTTCTCCAGGGTACTCTTGGGATAATGAGGGGCTTCTCTACAAAGACCATTTGTATTTATGCAATAACTCCCAAATTAAATCCACAAGGGTTTCTAAAATTCATGCCTCACCCACAATCAGGCATTCAGAGTTTACCAAAACCTATGAATGGGTCAAATGTTCTTTTTTCTAGGAGGGTATGAAATAGGAGGTCCGCACCTTTGTGGCCAAATGTGAGGTCTGTCAATGAAACAAGGGAAAAACTTTCAAAGATCCATGCACACTCCATCCACTTCTGATTCCCCCTACTATTTAGAGATATATTTCTATGGATTTCATTGTAGGCTTACCTAAATTGGGAAATAAGTCAGTCATCATGGTGGTCGTAGATCATCTCTCCAAATATGCCCATTTTTGTGATCTTCAACACCCATTCAAAGCCGCCACAGGTCCTCAAATCTTCATGGATAATATATTCAATATTTATGGCATGCCTAATTCTATTATCTCTGACAGAGACCCCACTTTCACCAGCAATTTTTGGAAAGAATTGTTCAAGCTATAGGGCACCCAATTTTATCTCAACACTACCTATCACCCCCAAATGGATGGCGATACCGAAGTTGTCAACAAGTGTTTGGAGAAATATTTGAGTTGTTTTGCATCTGAGCATAAACATCAGTGGGCTCAATGGTTACCCCTAGTGGAATGGTGGTACAACACATATTACCGTACAACTACTCGCATGACTCCTTTTGAAGCAGTCTATGACCAAAATTCCCCATCATTTCTCTCTTATATGACAGGGGTCTCGAAGGTTCAGGAGGTTGACAAAAATATTACAGTGTGTGAGGCTATTCTTCGTTCCCTAAAATAAAATATGGTCATGTCTCAGATTTGCATGAAGCAACAAGAAGATCAAGGTCGTTCTAAATGCCACTTTGTTAAAGGGGACCAAGTATTTCTTCGACTACAACCTTATAAGAAGAATTCACTCAAAGCTCAACATTGTCAGACAATTGCGCCCAAATATTATGGTCCTTATACAATTCTCAAGCATGTGGAATTGGTGGCCTATCAGTTATCTCTACCTATTCATTCGAAGCTCTAGCCTTTTTTTCATGTTTCCTGCTTAAAGAAGGTTATTGAAACTAAGTTCCAAACTCAAACTAGTCTCCTTGAGTTGGATAAATAAGGTTCCATATGGTTGAAGCCACAAGTAACATTGGACCAGAGAGAGTATCATCTCCATTAGTGCATTGTCCAGGAAGTGCTAGTCCAATGGAAAGATACACCTCCAGAAGATGCCACCTAGGAGACGACCACCATTATACAACAATTCCCTCATCTGAATCCTTGAGGACAAGGTTGTTGATCCAGATTATTTTCGGTATGAAATGAGAGCGGAGATATAATAAATAAATGCACAGAGATATCACGTATATCCAGTAATATAAAAAAAATATATCAGAGATGCAACCATAAACACATAGATATAGTAATACACAATTTCTATTAATGAAATAAATGTACAGAGACTATAAAAATACAGAGTGAAAGACTCACTAGAATGGTGGCATCTTATCTCTGAGAAGAGATGTGACGGCTACTCGCATTCAAAAGAAGATGATTACAATGGGGATCTCAAGGCCTTTTTACAATAAGCAGGAATTCCAAAAACCCTAGACATCCAAAAACCTAACCCTAGGAGATGAAGCACCAAAAGTCATGTGGGCCCCGTTTGGGTAAGTGAGTACATCAACTTCCCGGGGTC
>SNQJ01S0003093.1:26128-58446 GCA_010110895.2 Picea sitchensis
CGAGGAGATTCATTTTTGGGGCTCAATAATTCATTTGTGTATCATTGAGAACCTATATATTGAAAAACCTTCATTTGGGCCCTCAAAATGGCCCCGGAAGTTAAAACCTGCTAAAAATAGTAAATTGCCAAAATTGCCAGAAAACTGTTTTGAGCCATTTGGAAAAGGTGGGTGGCCACTGATATCCACCTAGATCAATCCTCCCTCCTTAGGAAGCAATGTTCTCCATTGCGTTGAGTTCCTAGGGGAGAGGGAAAAGTGTTTGTTGGATCTGCATCTTGGTGAGCTGCTTGTCTTGTTGGATACGTTGCGCTGCTCAGTTTGTGGAAATCTGCCACGAACCTATTGACGTTGAGGTTGTTCAACAAGTCGAGGTACATGAGAGGATGATGTGCAGAAGGAATCTTTTTACTTTGCTGCAGCCTTATCGACCTGCTTCTGTTGGATAGAAGGTGTCTGGGGCAAGGCTGTAGTGGTTGCAGTGCCCTTTTGTTCTCCTTTTGAACAGATTGTGAAGAAGCGGAATTTTGCAGTATGAGATACTACCTTGCGACACTTTTTAGGTGGAACAATAGTTGGAACTAGCTCTGGTATTCTGTATAGATGACCCCCCAAAGTAACAATGACACTACAGGGTTGAGACTCATAAATAGCATGGCGTCTCCACATATATGGTTGGCCCAAGAGAATATCACAGACATTCAGTGGGGAAACATCACATAATACCTCATCCTTGAAGGGTTGGATTTCATATGACAATCGGCAATATTGGTTGACATGGAGATATCATCCTTGCCGAAGCCACCTGATATTGTATGGTTGCGGGTGTGGTGTTGTCGACAATCCCAACTATTTGATGACCTCTACTGAGATGAGGTTTTTCTGGCTTCCGCTATCAACAATAAAATGTAGTGGGTTCCCCTTCACCCACATCTGTGAATGAAAAAGGCGCTCCCCCTCTTCTGAATCTATTTGTTCTTCTGGTTGAATTGTTGCGGTTGTGACAATAGAAGTGGGGTCTGCGTCGATGATCTGTCTTTTACCAGTATTTTCAGAATCAGATTCTGAATCACGGTTTGGCTCCTTGTCTTTGATCTCAGCCACCAATGACTATTTTGAGCGACATTCATCGGTGTTGTGCTAGGGGATTTTGTGGAAATCACTCCATTTTCCGGTGTCCTTCTTTGTCTTCCCATGACCCTTCTTTTCCTATGGCATGGAATGGTTTTTGAGAGATTGTTTGTTAGGGCTGTCTTTGTCATACTTTGGTTGTTGTGGATTTGCAGACCCAAACTCTCATTTGTTCTAGTGCTTAAATTTTTGTTCGATTTTAATAGCATATCGATAGGCAACACCGAGTGATGAGATGTCCATAAAATTGATTTCAGTCTGGATGTATATGTGTAGAGCCCCACAGTATTTTAGAACCAAATGTCGCTCAAAGTCTTTGATACCCAACTTGGTGTGCAAGGTATGGAAGATATTGGTGAACTTCGGAACTGCTTGGCCCCTCTCTTGTCGTAGTGTGGTCCATCTCATGTATTGTTCTTCATAGTTGCCAATAGGGTAATATTGTTCCTTTACCGCATCCAGAAAAAAATCCCAAGTGGGATCGACCCCATATATTCCAGACTCCTCTGTGGAAATTTGCTCCCAGTAAGTTTCCCACCAATTTTTGACATGAGGGAGAGCTTTAAGGAGTGTGAAGGTGATCTTTTCTTTGTCGAAAAAATTGTGAACAGAGAAATAACCTTCTAGCAAAGTTAACCATTTTTCTAGGGCTTCTGCATCTATCTATCCTTCAAATATAGGAATATCAAAATTAACTTGTACCTTGAAAGGCAAGGTTCCTCCAAAGTGGTCGCTTGATGAATATGTTCCTGCTTCTATCGACAGGAATTGAAGGATGTGGGCAAAATTCTCCATCATTTTGTCCCTCTATCCCCTAAGAGCTTGCTCAAGCAATAGATTGATAGGATCGCCTGCTCCGTTGTTTTTATTTTCTTCCGCCATTGAGGGTTTCTTGGGTGTGTGAGAGCGATTGTATTCAAGAGACACAAGCTCGAGACCCAACTTGCTATACTCAGACCTCATCGGGGACATGCACTGAAAAAATGATCAAGAGTAGTCTGCTCTGATACCACTGACCCAGATTATTTTCGGCACGAAATGAGAGCGGAGATATAATAAAGAAATGCAGAGAGATATTGCGTATATCCAGTAATATAAAAAAAAAATATCAGATATGAAACCATAAAAACATAGATACAGTAATACATGATTTCTATTAATGAAATAAATGTACAGAGACTGTAAAAATACAGAGTGAAAGACTCGCTAGAATGGTGGCAGCTTATCTCTGAGAAGAGATGTGAAGGCTACTTGCATTCACAAGAAGATGATTAAAATGAGGCTCTGAAGGCCTTTTTACAATAAGTAGGAATTACAAAAACCCTAGACATCCAAAAACCTAACCCTAGGATATGAAGCGCCAAAAGTCATGTGGGCCTTGGTTGGGTAAGTGAGTACATCAACTTCCCGGGGTCATAACTTTTGCATGCGATCTCCGTTTTAAGCGTGTGATAGCTTGTTGAAAAGGTATGGTAAAGGAGATTCATTTTGGGGGCTCAATCATGAATTAAAAAATCATTGAGAACCTCGGTATTTAAAAACCTTCATTTGGGCCCTCAAAATGGCCCCAAAAGTTAAAACCTGCTAAAAATAGAAAATTGCCAAAATTGCCAGAAAACTATTTTGAGCCATTTGGAAAAGGTGGGTGGCCACCGATATCCACCTAGATCATTTTTTGTTCAAGGGGGATGTAATTTTAGGGACCTAACCTCCCTAACCCCTCATGTAGGTAGCATATTATGATTCCATGTAATAAAGGCCAATATTAATAAGGCCTAGAAATAAGGAAGAATAAGTCAAATGTAAGGAGACCTAATAGAAACTTCCTCTTCGAGACGGATCTTCCTCTAGATTATTCTTTTGGATAGATATATTTACTATAAATAGCAGTAGATGGTATGAGAAATATTGCCTTTGATATTATTGTAATAGAGATTTTCTTTGCTAGAGGTTTTCCCCTCAAAGAGGCAAGTGAACATTGCTATCAGTAATCAAAGTGTTATTTCTTGTGTTATTCTAGTATTGTTATGGTATTGTTATGGTTATATCATTGTTTATCTGCCATTTATAGCTAAAATATTTATGTTCTACATACTAGTTTATATTTGGAATACTACACAGAACAAAAATCAGCCATAGAAAAATCCAAGTATCTAAATCAAATGGATGAAGCATTTGGAACAATTTGCAGTCTCATTTCTCCTAAAATCCTCTCACACATTTCCTCCTGTAAAACCTCCAATGAATCCTGGACCACCATGGAATGGATTTTTGGAAAATAGGATGATATAAGGAGACACATGTTTGAGGTTTAATTTCCTACTTTGGATCCAAAAAACTTCAACAATCTCCAAGATTTCTTTACCGAATATAAGGATTCGTTGTCGCAACTCAAGCCTTGCAGGGTTGATACATATAAGAAGGAGAAACAAATGGTTCTTACCATTCTCTCCAAACATGTTCGAGAATATTAAGTGTTTGTATATACATTTCATTTAGTTAGACTTGCCTCTGGAGCCACCTAGACGATGCCCTCTCTTGAGGGCTTTATCGAGTCTCTAACACGAGAGAAAAACAATCTCATCAATATGTGAAAAATAAAAGGCCCAAAGGAACATGCACTTACTATGAAATATGGTAGCAGTCATCAATATCAGAAAATTAAAGACAAATACAAAAGGAAAGCACATGAAAATCCAAATAAAGAAGTGTACTCAAAACCCTTCAACGATGCCTCCAGATCCAAAGGTGGAAAGGGAAGAAAAGGGGAGAAAATCACTTACTTCCATAAAGGATTCCATTTAGAATCTGTGTGTACAAAGAAACATATAGATTAAATGTCCCAAATACTTCATAAAAACAACCTTGGAGATATCATCCCCGAGGGTGCCAAGAAGAAGAAGCCAGAAGATCAAAATCTTAAGAAATGCAATTCTAGCCATGCTTTGATTACCATAAACTCCTCTCTCGATGTTTGGATCATAGATTGAGGTGCATCACACCACATGGAAGCCACAAAATAATTCTATTATTCATTTGATGCATGAAAATGTCCTCCTATTCGGATGGGTGACAACTCTCCATTCAAGGTTACTAGAAAAGGAATAATTGAACTCACAAACGGAAGCTTCAAGAATGTGCTACACATTCCAAAAAATTTCGTCAATCTTCTTTCTATGTAATAGATGAGAAACTCTTGCACTGGAAATAGAGTCATATTCACACCTAATCAAGTGGATATCTATGATATGAAAACCAATTCCATGGTTGTTATCGGTGAGGTAAATCATCAATCTAGACTCTACACATTTTTTGAATTTATTGAACCAGATTTTGCATTACTTCTTACCCATGCTAATGAAAGAAGTAGGATATGGCATGAAAGGTTCACTTATTCAAATTTTAGATATATGCAACAAATTAGTAATAATGGAATGTTTTATGGTCTACCTTCCATCCACTTCTCCAAATTAATTTGTGAGGGATGTGTTCTTGGAAAACACCCTCAAGAGAAATTCAACAAAGGAAAGACTCAGAAGGATTCCTCTCCTTTAGATATGATCCATAGTGACCTCATGGGCCCTTTTACACATCCATCAATCAATAAATCAAGGTACGTGTTCATTTTTTTTGATGATTTCTCACGCTTCACATGGATTTTCTTTCTCAAGAAAAAATCATAGGTCTTTCAACACCTCAAAGATTTCAAAGCCCTTGTTGAGACAAAGTCAAGAAAGAAAATCAAAGTCCTCTGAATAGATAACTGGGAATATTATGTCAACCATGAGATACATAATATTTTTCATGAGGTCAATATTCATTTGTAGCACATGGTTCCTTATAATCCACAGCAAAACAAAGTTGTTGAGCTAAAGAATAGATCTTTAAAAGAGATGACATCTTGCATGCTACATGCAAAGTAACTTCCACAGGGATTATGGGCTAAAGCACTTAATTGTGAAGCCTACATACACAACAAATATCCCCATATATATGTCAATGATAAGACCCCCTACAAGTTTTGGAGCGGCCTCAAACTAGAAGTGACCCACTTCAATATTTTTGGTTCATGTGCATGGGCCAAGATTCCCTCTGATATGAGGAAGGCACTTGATCCACATAGAAAAGAGTGTATCTTTTTTATATACCCCGACAGTGTGAAGGGATACAGACACATTGATATTTCCTCAGACCAATTCATTAATGAGTGTAGTGTCCAATTCAAGGAAAGTGTCTCACATGTACCTCAGTAGCCACATGCAAAACCTTTTGTTCTTCCACCTGTCATAGATGATGAACATGCACATGCCAACTCTTCTTCAGATGAGACTTATAATTCAGAGGATTCAAATGATCCAGATATAGATTTGGTATAGTAATATGTAGATTCAGTGCATGCATATGCAGATGCAGAGCCAGAGTATAATCCCAAGTGGGCCAAGACTACTCTTCAAGTTGCAGGAGATCTTGTTGGGGATCTAGCTGATAATAGGAGGACTCGATTTAATTTCTAGGAGCCTCCTATTGCACTCACTTCCACTAAACCGATGCCACCCAGGAATATTTTCTTGGTTCAATATTTTGATCCATAGTCCTATGGTGAGGCTACTGGAAATCCCTTTTGGGAGTTCGCCATGTAGGAGGACTACAACTCCCTACTCGAGAACTAGACTTAGGATCTGGTTCCCCTTCCTTCAAGAAGGAAACTTTTCATGTGTAGATGGGTCTACATGACCAAGAGTGCAATAGATGGATAGGTTAGCAGATACAAATCTAGGATAGTTTCCAAAGGATTTCAACAGGTGTATGACATTGACTATGATGAGACCTTCACTCCAGTAGTGAATATGGATTCCATACATTTGGCACTTTCCATTGATTTATCCAAGGGATGGGAAGTCCATCAGATGGATGTGAAGAATGAGTTTCTTCATGATGATATCTCTGAGGAGATCTATATGGACTAGCCCCAGAGATTTATGCAAGATTCATATTTGGTATATTGACTGGAGAAGTCTCTTTATTGCCTCAAGCATGCTCCAATGGAATGGTATGCCAATATGGACTCCTACCTGTTGTCACAGAACTTTGTACGTTGTAAGTCAGACACAATTTTTTACATGCTCTGGATGACTAATTCACTTCTACTCCTAGTTCTATATGTTGATNAGCCCCAGAGATTTATGCAAGATTCATATTTGGTATATTGACTGGAGAAGTCTCTTTATTGCCTCAAGCATGCTCCAATGGAATGGTATGCCAATATGGACTCCTACCTGTTGTCACAGAACTTTGTACGTTGTAAGTCAGACCCAATTTTTTACATGCTCTGGATGACTAATTCACTTCTACTCCTAGTTCTATATGTTGATGAATTTTTTATCACTAGTTTCTTGAATTCAGTGATTGTTGCCTTCAAGAGGATTCTTCATGATAGGTTATTTATTATGGACATGGGTCCACTACATTTCTTCCTCGGACTCGAGATTAGTCAAGATGCATCAGGAATCAAACTATCTCAGGCTAAGTATGCATGAGATCTCCTTGATATATTTCACATGACAGAATTCATTTCTTCCCCTACTCCTTTCCTATCAGGATTCAGACTTGAGGATGTAGGGGACACTCCACTGGTTGAAATCAAACTCTATAGACAACTAGTGGGGATATTCTTGTATCTCACACAATCGAGACCAGACCTCTCTTATGCAGTTGGAGAAGTATCCAAGTTCATGCAGGAGACACATGAGCTACATTGGAAGGTTGCAAAGCATATCCTTTTATATGTATAGGGAACCATCACCTTTTGGATTCACTATGCAATAGACTCTACATTGGACCTCATTGGGTTCATCGATTCTAACTAGGATGGCGATACCATTGATTGTAAGTGCACATCTGGTTACTCACTTAGTCTTAGTTCTAGGCCTATCTGTTGGTTGAGCAAGAATCAGGCTGCTATTTATTTATGTTTAGTCAACGAAGAGTACATAGGGGTAGTTAACATAACCATTCAGGTTATGTGGCTACAACATTTTCTCACTGATTTGGGCATTCATTTTCATCGAGCGATTATTATCTAGTGTGATAACCAGAGCACTCTGAAGTTCTACAGAGATCCAGTTCAGAGGAAAATGATGAAGCACATCGATATCCACATGCACTACATCCGGGGCTTAGTAAGTGAGGGTATATTTGACTTGTAGTTCTATCCTTCAACATAACATACTACAAACATCTTCATCAAGACCTTCACTAAGCAGAAGTTCCATTCTCTATGCAATTGTCTTAGAGTGAAGGACACAGTTTCCTAGCAACAATCAATTCTTGTTTTTACATACATTATACTTTGAGGAGGGGGTTTTCCCTCTTTCCTCATTTATTTTAGTGTATCTTTTGTATTTGGGTACCTAACATGGCCTCGTTTCTGGGACCCATTCTTTATTTTCACCATAGTGATGTTCATAGGGGGTGTTGGAGATACTTCACACACACCTAAGATTTATTTTTCCTAAGTTCTTCCTTATGTTTATTAGTCATTATTCAGTCTCCTATAGTTTAAGGAGAATATTCCTCTAGGAGAATATTCTCTTTAGTTCATAGTTTAGTTTGATCAGTTGAGTGGAGTCTAGATGCCACATTGGGATCATCACCAGCTAATGTGCATTGTCCTTAGTATCATCACTAGACTAGATAATTTCTCATGATTCTCTGATCTCCTCCTCACTTCACTATGTTTCAGTCAGTTAATTGAAGACTAAGAGACTAATTAACTCAAACTAGGTGGAAGTTCACTCCCGTAACTGCTTGAGAGACTAGACTACATGGAAGTTTACTCCCGTAAAGGTTGGTGTGTGTCTAGATAACTCTATACCATCACTATGGTGCATTTGAATCTCCTCGAGTGTGAATTATTTGAGTTATACTTAGTATATGATGTGTAAATTATCATTCATTCATTTGGTTAATGAGAATTCTTCCATTCTTTCTCTCCTACTTCTCTTTTCTCATATATTCTCTGCAAATTGTGTATGTAATTTTCTAGCTAGATATATTATGTGTATGTTCAACACATTTACAATATTCTAAACCTCTCCAACACCTTCTCTATGTACTCACCCTGAGACAATGTCAATTTTCAATTTTTTCGATCTCTTGTTATTCTCATACCAAGGATTTTCTTTGCAGTACCCAAATCCTTCATCAAAAATGAATTAGCTAATTTCTTCTCAAGAATATTTATATCCTGCATATTATACCCTCCAACAATCATGTCATATACATACAATAGCAAGATAATATATCTTCCATTTTCTATCATTTTAAAATAAACACAGTGATCAAAATGACATCTACTATAACCTTGTTCTATCGTAAACCTGCGAAACTTCAAATACCACTTCCTTAGAGCTTGATTTAGGCCATACAAGCTCGTCTTCAACATACATACCAAATTTTCCTTTCCTTTGACCTCATACCCCTATGGATACTGCATATAAATCACTTCCTCCAAATCCCCATGGAGAAAAATTATTTTTACATCTAATTGTTCAAGATGCAAATATTCTAATGCCACAAAACTTAAAATAGTCCTAATTGAACTCATTTTAACAATAGGATTAAATATTTCATCAAAATATATACCTTTCTTTTGTGTAAACCCATTTACAACAAGTCTATCCTTGTACCTTTTTTTTCCTCCATCTTCTTCCTTCAACCTGTAAACCCATTTATTCTGCAATGTCCTTTTTCCCGCAAGAAATTGAACCAAGTCCCATGTCTGTTTATTTACCAAGGAATCAATTTCCTCTTTCATGCCTTTCTCCCACTTCCTTTTAGTGTCTACCCACATTTCCTCTTCATAATGTTTTGGTTCACCAGAATCGGTCAACAGTAGATAATACAATGAAGGAGAATACCATTCAGGGGGTCTACTTAACTTGGTAGATCTTCTAACAACACTTGCAGGAGTTTGAGATATCTTCTTCTACTATTGTTGTACATTTTGATTTTATAGTACCTTTAGAATTTCGTTTTTAGTCGTCTCATCAAGCACTGTGTATTCTGATTTTTCTTTTTCTCGTTTCTTTCTCCGCAACTAATCTTTGTACATGACCTTCTCATTGAATATGACATCTCTATTCCTAATGATTTTGTGATTTTGGTAATCCCATAAGAGATAATGAAAATAATTAACACCGTATCCAATAAATCTACACTTCTTGGATTTTTCCTCAAGCTTTGTTCTATTTTCTTTATCAATATGGAAAAATGCTTCACAACCAAAAGATTTAAAAAAATAATAGTTTAAATTTTTACATGTTCATGCCTCCTCTGGAATTCCACGATCCAAAGAGCTTGAAGGTCCTATGTTTATTAGGTAAACAATAGTATCTACAACATCTTCCTAGAACTATAAGGGAAACCCAACATGCAATCTCGTACTCTTTGCACACTCCATGATTGTCCTATTCATCCTTTCCAACACACTATTTTGTTGTGGTGTTCCTGGAATTGTATTCTCTCTATTTATCCCATGGTATGAAAAATAACCATCAAACTCGTTGTTGAAATATTCACCTCCATTTTCTAATCTTAGACACTTCAAACGTTTTCCTATCTCATTCTCAATCAAAACTTTCCATTTCTTAAAAGTATAAAAAACATCATATTTTTGTCGAATGCAATAAACCAGGTTTTTCTAGTTGCATCATCAATAAAAGTAACATAATAACAAGATCCACCAAGATATGATACATGAGTTGGTCCCCATACATCTCTATGCTCAAGATCTAACATTTCACTCTTCTTTTCTTTTCTGACTCTGAGAAATATGACTCTCTTTTGTTTTCCATAAACACAATGCTCACAAAAATCCAAATCAATTTGTTTAAGATCTGGCAACAAATTTCTTTTGTGAAGTATTTTCATCCCCTTCTCACTCATGTGTCCAAGACTATGATTCCACAGTATTGTATCCACTCCTGTAGAATCTAAAGATATAGAAGAATCAATATTACCAGTACATAAATACAATGTACCTACCTTCTCTCCTTTTTCTATCACCAATGATCCTTTGGTGACCTTCCATGCCTTATCTTTAAATAGAGATATACAACATTCACTTGTCAACTACCCTTTTGAAATTATATTTTTCCTTAAATCTGGAACATGTCTTACCTCTTTCAACAACCATTGGTTTCCATTCCTTTACTTTATTTTTACCTTTCCCATTCCAACAATTTTTCATGGTGCATCATCACCCAAATGAAATTGTCCAAAATCACCTTGAACATAATCTAGAAAATGTTTCTTATGGGGTGTGGCATGAAATGAAGCCCCGGATTCTACTACCCAACACTCATAAATATTATCTATAGAAAGAATCAAATCATCTTGTAACACATCCCCTGTTACATTTTCTTCCTAATTTTTCTTTTGTTGTCCATCTCTTTGTTTCTTTGGATCTCTGTAGTCTTTCTCCATATTTCCTTTTTTCCAACAATTCCAACACTCTATATTTCCCAGTCAGGATTTGGATCTTCCCTTCCTAGAATTTTTGTGGTTTCCTAATCCCTTTCCTCTATATTTTTTTCTTTCCATGTTCTCCATGTTTAACGCATTACTTGATGTCTCACGTGTTCTTTTCCATCACATTTCTTCGATAAGGATAACACCAAAAACATCATCAAATTTTAAAGTGTTTGAACCAAAGCCATAGTTACTTACATCCATTACCAAGCCATTTCATATTTATGGAAATGAGCACAATATTATAAGAGCCCTGACCTCATCCTCAAAGTCCACTTTTATAGAACTTAGCTGATTAGTAACTATATTAAATTCATTTAAATGATCTGAAACATACCCACCTTCTGACATCTTCATATTAAATATCTCTTCATTACAAATACCTTATTGGATGTTGCATGTTTTTCATACAGTTTATCCAATGCATCCATCAGCTCCTTTGTTGTCTTTTCTCTCAAAATATTGAGAGCCACTGATGCTTCCAAGATTAGTCGTATCATTCCTAGTTCCTTTTTGTCAAGAACCTGCCATTCTTCATACTTCATGGCCATCAGATTCTTTGATATTCCACCCAATGGTAGGAATAGATCCTTCTGATATAAATAATCTTCCATTGGCATCTTCCATAACTACTAGTTTTTTCCATTAAATTTATCTACCCTAAACTTTCCATCTTCCTCCATTGCTCCCACTCAAACCAGGAACCCTCTTTTCTTGGGAGTTACCTTTCACTTTGATACCAGTTTATGGAAAAACAAAATCATGGAGAGATAAAATAAAACAAATGTGGAAATAAAAAACAAAAGATACAAAATAAAAAAAGAGACACATATTTACGCGGTTCACCTAGTATGGGCTACGTCCACAATATAAATTTTCAGGTACTTCCCTTTTATTATCCAACAAAATGAAGGGATACAGCCTACAACACATCCATTGTAACTTTCTCTTCTTTCTCTCACAATATCCTCTCTCAAAATACAATATTCACAATGATACAGAGCCATAATACAATTCCCTCATAAAAGAGGGTTTCCTTCTATAGAAGAAAACCCTAACATAACTTCTACCTTTATATCTATGACCTTATAATGAGTGCTCCATATTTACTATGAAATTACAATTTACATTTACAAGGCAATTTTTCCTTCAATGTCTTAACCTGTGAACCCCCATCAGAAGACGCTACCCACAAACCCCCATCGGGGGCCTGCCTTCCTTCAGACCCTATATGGGGAGGAATCCCCCCCTACAACCCCCCCGCATGGAGGGGTGTATAGTATTATGGGGTGTACAATATTCATGGGGTATAAACTTGGTTGAAAAAAAAACCTATGAATCAGGAAGATAATCAGGCTCCAGAACCAACAACTTCCTTTGTTTAGAATAGCGATCGATGACATGTTCTTTTTGTAGGGGCTAGTAGACCCTATCAAACTAGACCCGACGGTTGACTTAGAATATGTAGGTACACCAGTATGGTTATAAGTATAATTCGTTCAAAGTCTCTATTAACCAGCTGACCCAAGTAGTTAAGTAGTTACAACTACTCGATAGAGGTATAAATAAATAAGCACATGAAGGCTCAGATAGCTTCATGTGAGAGGTTATATGTAATTGTGTTGTATTTTCTATCATATAATAAAAGGAATTTTATTTGGGATCTCATTACTTTTGTATGTCTCTATATATTTCTATGTGTATGGATGTATATATATGATGGGTATATAAGGTTCTACTGGTAACACTCCCTACTTTCCCCTAGATTACAATATCGGTTCCATTGCCAGTAGTACTGAACTTGGGCATGCAAAACTGTACATAAATTCTAACTCAACAAGACATACATGAGTTGTGGGAGTGAAAAATCGAGAACTACATAAGAAACTATGCAAGAAGGAATAACCTCTCATTTGATGAAGCAAGGTCACGGTTCTTTTTGGAGACGCATGAAAGATTCCTTGAAGCTATCCCAGAAGCATTGTTTTAGCACATTAGCAGATGATGTGATGCATAAATTGAAACCCAATGAGAAGTTAGGCCTACAGTTGACGAATGAAGGAAGAATGAACCTGCATGACTAGCTTGAAAGAATTATTGAATATTATATTTTAGAACAAACCATTGAAGATCAAACATCCCTTGACAAAATAAAAGAGAAATTCTACACCAAATTGCACGATGTATTTTTCTGCACTGTTACAACACTTCTTCATAAATTCATTCTCGACAAGGGAGTCAGTGATATCATTGAATATCGACCAATATTAGGCACACTGTTACCAAATAGAAACTTCTAAGACAAAGATGAAAAGTGGGAAGCATTTATTAACACAAAGTGAAAATATACAAGAGAATCCTGAGATTATTTCTTGAAGAAATAAATATGGCCAACACTCCCGAATTAGAGTAAGTTGGGTCGAAAATGGGGGGTCAGTCAAGATTGTGAGATGCCATAAAAATAAGAAGTATCATTTCCCAAGCCTAAATGTCATCAAAAGGGAAGTAGGCCCATAAGAAATCTGTGGATATCCAGAAAATGGAATGGGATAAAATACAACAGAAAAAAGAAGAACTTTGTAACCAGTGGAATAACAAAACATTGAATAGAAATATGCACAGGGAGGGTTATCCTCTCAGACCATGTGAGTAGTATGAATCAGACATATATCGACCATATTTATCAACAACAGGAGTCGTGATGACACCCGTAGATGTAGCGATGCATAACTAAATATCCATCAACCGGTTGACGAACCAGAAAGTATGGATTACAAATATTTTGGACTAGGTTTACGTACATTTCCTGCATCAGAAACCAATCCAAGGATAATATAATTTCTCCAAAAAAGGTTGCATATCGACGACCAATCTATAAGATTATGGTACAGAAGGGACGACCTAGAAAAAATACAAGATTCATTGATTGTAGAGACTGGACAAAATGAAGTCGATAACATCATTATCTAAATAAATAACCTCAACCCAACTCAACCCACCTACCACATCTGATTTCGAGAGAAGAAATTAACTAGTATGGAAGAAATGCACCCTTTGGAACGATAGTTAGTCGAATACAAAGATCAAAGTTCCTAAACCGAGGATGTGTATTATGTACTCAAGAATAAACAACAATTCCTTGAGTATAATCCTTTGTTGAACATAGAAAAAGACTGACCAGAATATTTAACAACTCAGACGAAAGCAACAGTAACTCAAACACCAAGAAAACCAAGTGTCCCCACCAATAAATTCAAAATGGGATTCAACCACATCCCCATTTACGAAGGAGAGGAAGACCCAAAATGACATTGGTTCGTATGTGAAATGTTTTTGGATGCAGTTGATATTATAGATGATGATAAGAAAATGGTGCAATTTGGACTTCCACTATGCCACCACACCTTAACTTGGTTCATGAACTACACTGGAAACCAAACTCGTTCAAAGGTAGAAATAAAGAATAGTTTTTTAACATTCTTTAAAATCCATGACATCACACATTTGGCATCCAAAATTTTAAAATAAATCAAACTAAGATTAGGTGAGTTGGTAAGAGAATATGACAAGATATTCAAATATCTTCTAAGTGAAATCTCAACGATGATCAACCAAAACCTTCTATTCCAGTGGTATGTAGTTGTGCTACTACTAAGAATTTGATCTCCACTATGCTTATATGAGATAACCAACTACAACAATGCACTAAATAAGGAATAATGAATCGAGTCGGATGGTGATATCTCATCAACTTCCACGACGATGGAGAGACTGGAGTAAAAAATAGAACATTTTCAACAAACTATCAAAAATATATATGTACGACGCAATGAGATATGGTGCACCACATGCACCAGGGATGGACACATAAAGGACAATTTTCCCCTAAATGAGTGCACACAAACAACAAATTTCCACCGAGAACAAGCCCAAAAATATTGTAACATATGTGAATTCCTAACTAATAATAGTATACAAGATTGTCCACACAATCTAATCAAAACAAAGTGGTGCCACATTTATGAAGTTGTTGATCAACGAACTTCATAATTCCATATAAATGCTAGAAATAATAATAATATATGAACAATATACCACACAGAAACCACTGACCAAACAAACAACTATGGCCAAAAGAGATGATAATTTTGGTGGTCATGGTCGAGGTTGTAATGTCCCTAGCCACCCAAGATGGGAAACACCACTACATTTATGATATGTTACCAATTTGTAACATACCCATCCTCCCACAGGATGGGCATGCCACACCAAGAATGCACCTCTTGGATGATTTTGAATCTATGATAACAATTAATTAATAAAGAAGCATTAAATACATACATGCAATGATCAAGATTCATACCACAACATAAAATACATGAAAAATATACCATGCACAACATTAACTAGCAAGAATGCATTTTAAAATTACAAATATCAGATATAATCATTTAATACGCAGCGAAAATAAATACACAAGCAAAGGAAACCATAACAGAGAGCACTTATATTTTATAAAAGAAGTCACCAACTAGTTTCATACCAAGGACGTTCCACCCAACCGTAGACACTATTGTTCCAAGTCTCAACAACAATGTCACCCCTAAGCCAGGGCTATGAATCCACAAGGATAGTTCCAGAGTGTTACTTGACTTCCCAAACTAGTCAGCACTGAAGCTCTCACAGCCTTCTCCAACACTCACAAAAATCCAAGTAACCAACTCTCTTCTACTCAGCCTGCACCACCTAAGAGAATGGACCTCCACCATTCTCTTTCATGCAATACCTCATGCAATCCTTCTCCTTCTAGGGATCCAGTGTAGCTGGTCCAGAATCTCCATGTTGGGACTCTCAGGACTCACAAGTGTGATCTAAGATAAACACATGCCAAGAATCTCATAAATACAGGCCTCAAATCATGGCTGGATTACACCAAAAATCTCTACAGCCAACAAAACTATGGTTTTTCTTCAACAGTTTGTCTTCCTTTCCCAATCCAAAACACAAAAATGAGTAAAGATAAGTGGGTGAAAGAAAATAATGGAGTGTAGACTCCATGAGAGAGGATGAACAATGAACAAAATAGGCAAATTCACATGTGAGGCGACCAACAACAACATTAAAAATGGAACGAGAATGAGAGTGAGTGAATGACCAAAATGAAATTAGAGAACTATCCAACTAGGGGAACCCCTTCCATAGACCAAGGATGATTTTTTGTAATTCATGGGGATCAAGAACCTCTTGGCATTCCCCCAAGAGCTCACATAACCGATTCCTCCCCCCCCCCCCNATGGGTAATCTAACATAAATAAGAACTTGTCCCCTCAATCCTCCTCTCTTTTGGAATCATAGCCCCTATAACTCTAGTCCTTGTCCTTATAGAATCCAATGATGTATCTATTATTAATAATGATCACACATTACATTTCTTAGGGACACTAGCCTTTTAATAATTTTTTGGGGAACTTTGGCCTCTCAACAATGTAACAATAAATTATTTAATATGGGGATCAAAAGCCGGGGTGTTACGTCGCCTCCCCCTATTTTGGCATTGTCCTCAGTGCATATACAAAACATGAACCAAAATTCCAAAATTTTGTTCAAACAACTATGGGTACTCTTCCCGCATAGCATATTCATGCTCCCAGGTAGCATCTTCAGGACCGTAGCAGGTCCATTGAACTTTTACTAGCTCAATAACTTGATTTAAGAGGATTTTGACTTTTTGGTCTAGTATTCACACTGGCTGGATCTGAAAGTCTCCCTCTGTCTCTACCTGAATCAGATTCCAATCAATAACATGGTTAGTATCATGTACATATTTCTTTAGCAAAGATACATGAAATACATTATGCACATTTATGGAAACATGAAAATAAATCATGTATGCAATTGGCCCTATTCTGTCTAATATCTCAAATGCACCATAGAATCTGGCTGCTAGCTTTGTACAACTACCCAACTTCAAAGAGCTCTTATTAGTTTTAGTTTCAAAATAAAATTCTCTCCTACTTTAAATTCTCTTGTTTTCCTATTCTTGTTGGCATAAACCTTCTGTCTATATTGAGTTGCCTCTAAATTTTGCTTAATTTTAACCATCACATCTTCCATTTCCTTGAGAAACTTTGTCCCAAGTATCACTCTATTTGATGGATTTTCCCAACTTACTAGAGTACTACATTTTATACCATACAAGGCTTCAAATTGGACCATCATCAATATATATTGATACCCATTATTATATGAAAATTCAACCAAGTGTAGGTAATCTTCCCACTTATATGGCTTATCCATCACATACATTCTCAACATGTTTTCAATTACTTGGTTGACCCTCTCTATCTTCCCATCTGAATGTGGATGGTATGTTGTTCTAAAGTTAATATTTGTACCAAATCCTTTAAACAATCCTTTCCATAAATTCGAATTAAACTCTATGTCTCTGTATGAGACAATTGTCCTAGGTATCCCATGCAACCTAGCAATTTCCTTCATGTAAATTTCTGCAATATTAGTTTTTGTATGAGTTATTTTATAGGAACAAAATGAGCATCCTTTGTCAATTTATCAACCACTACCATGATTGAATCTTGTTGCCTTGTTTTCCTAGGTAATTTAGTTATAAAATCAATGGGTATCCCTTTCCATTTCTTCTCTGGAATTGGTAATGGTTGTAGCAAACCTATTTGGTGTCTATTCTTAACATTTACTCTCTGACATTCCATGCATCTGGTGATGTAATCAACAACATCCTTTTTCATATCTGACCAAAATAATTGGCTTCTTAGTGTTCCAATTGTTTTCTAGTAACCAGGATGTCCAACATATGGAACATTATGCATTTCCTTTAATACACAATTCCTAAGTTCTCTGGAAGTAGGAACATAAATTCTATGTTTATGCATAAGTAGTCCATCTTCCTTTATCTCATACTCTTTCACTTTCTATTTTACATCTCCTTGTTGTAAGATTTCCTTTACCTGTAGGTAATGTTGATCTGTAACAACATCATCTAAAATTATGCTCTTCAATTTTGATTGATGCATACTAACAGTTGTAGCATGCATGAGATGCACTCTTATACTAAGTGCATCGACAAATTTATTTTCTTTTCCTTTGATATGCTTGATATCAAAGTATTATTCACTTAAAAATTCCATAAATCTTGTTTGCATGACATTCAAAGTTGGATTTTCAAAAATATACTTCAGACCACTAGGTTATGTTCTTAATTAAAATCTCTTTCCCATGAGATATTTCCTCCACATATTCAACGCATGAACAATGGAAGCAAGCTCCAAATCATGCATGGAATAATTCTTCTCATGTTCCTTAAGATTTATGGACTCTTAAAAAATGATATGTCCATTTTGAGTGAGGACTCCACCAAGTCCTTCCTTGCATGCATATGTACATACCACAAAATTCTCATTTGGGTCAGGAATATTCAAAATAGGTGCACTAGTAAGTAATTCCTTCAACAAATTAAAATTTTCTTCACATTTAAGTGTCAATTCAAATTTAATTCCCTTCTTTTGAAAAGAAGTGATGGGATGAGAAATATTAGAGAACCATGTTCTAAATATTTTGTGGTAACCAACTAATCCCATAAAAGATATGACTTCGAAAACACTCCTGGGTGTTTCCCATCCTCTAATGGCTTCAATCTTTTCTGTATCCACTGCTATACCCTGTTCTGAAATAATGTGCCCCAAGTAATGGATCTATTCTTGATTAAAATAACTCTTACTCAACTTGCAATACAATTGATGTTCCCTCAATACTTGTAATACCAGTCTTAGGTGATGTTCATTCTCCTCCTCAGACTTAGAATAGACAAGTATGTCATCCAAAAATATTATGACAAACATATCCAATTAATTTCTAAATATTCCATTCATTAATCACATAAAGGAATTTGGTGCATTGGATAATCCAAATGACACCACTACAAATTCATAATGCCCATACTTGGTTCTAAAGGCTATCTTATGGATGTCTTCTTTCTTGATTCTTACCTGATGGTATCCTAATCTCAATTATGTCTTTGAAAATATATTTTCTCCTCTTAGTTGATNCTAAAGGCTATCTTATGGATGTCTTCTTTCTTGATTATTACCTGATGGTATCCTAATCTCAATTATGTCTTTGAAAATATATTTTCTCCTCTTAGTTGATAAAAGAGGTCATCAATTGTGGGTAAAGGATACTTGCTATTTATAGTAGACTCATTCAGATATCGAAAGTCAATACACAGTCTCAAGGTTCCATCTTTCTTTTTGAAAAAGAGTATTGGGGCTCCTCAAGTTGAAACACTTGGGCGTATGTACCCTTCCTTCAACAATACTTCCAACTGCATTTCCAATTCTTTTAACTCGAGAATACTCATTTTGTAAGGTTTTTTTGAGGCCAAGGTTGCTCCTAGCACTAGATCAATAGAGAAATCTATCTCCCTTTTTGGTGGAAACCATGGAATTTCTTTGAATACATCCTCAAATTCTTGTAGTATTGATAAATTTTCAAGTCTTGACCCCTTTGTATCTTTTGGCTCCTCCACATGGGTTGCATAAAATTGACACCCTTTTTTGAAACATCTCTTCAGTTGTAAGGCTGAAATATCCCTTATAGAGATGGGTCTTGGAACACCTTTCATAGTTCTTTGTTTTCCATCTCCATCAAGACATGTAAATGTCTTACTATGACAATCTAGGACAACATGATGCCTGTCCAAACAATCCATTCCAATTAGAATATCATAATACCCCAATGGTATGATATTTATATCAACACTAGTATTCACACCATTAAGACTTATGGAACAACTTCTTACCATATCATGGATTCTCCTTTTGGTTCCAGTGGCTAGTTGAACGAAACTTGATTTTCCAATCTTACTTTTATCCAAATGTAAACTATCCACTATATTAGGATCAATGTAACAATGACTTGATCTTGACTCAATTAAAATAGAAACATATTGATTTATGATCTTACATTCCACCTTGATAATGTTGGATTTGTATTCTACTTGTCAATCATCTAAGGCTACATAAATCCTTCCCATGTCTTCAACTATTGTCATCTCTTAGATGTTGTGCACAATATTCACTCTGTCCTTTCTGTGTGGGAAATCCTTGTACATGTGATCTTCCTTGCATCCCCAACATTGGATTGGTGGTCTTCCCATTTTTCCCAAGGAGTCTTCTTTCTTGGATTCACCCTTATCATATTGGTCTTGATGATTTTTATTAGGATCAGTTCTATTAAAATGACATTTGAATCCATTTTTCCTCTGATAATAATTCTCCTTGTTCTTATCCTTCTAATATTTATGCATGGACTCTCTACCTTGGCCTTTCTCATACAAGTATTTATCCTTCCTGATGGCCTCAATCAAGGTCGTGGTCTCATCATACCGAATATTTTCTTTATAAAAGGCTAGAAGTCCACTCAAAAACCTATGTATTTTCACCTTTTCATAATATATAAACCCAACATAACTTAATAACCCCAATAACTTCTTCTCATACTCTTCCATGGTCATTCTTCCCAACCTAAGTTTAAATAACTCCTGCATTTTCTTGGCATAAAAATTCTCTGAGAGGTACTCCTTATGGAAATACTTCTTGAATTGATTCCAAGTGATCCTATTCTCATTAACATGCTCAAGTTGATTCATTTGATCCCACCACATTGTAGATTTCCCATGTAAGTGGTAGGCGTAAATTAAGGATTCTAGATTTGATGAATAGTTGTGCAATTGGAAATATCTCCTGAGTCCAAGAGACCATGCTTCAACATAATCTTCCCTTTCCCTTTCACCATCAAAGGATGGTGGATTGACCTTCCTCAACTCTCCTTGAAAACTATCTACCTCATGTCTCCTTCTTTGGTGTCTAACAAAAGACACCTCTTGACTACTTAAGGAATATTCAGATGCATAAAACTTTCTCACTGAGTAAGGAGGCGAGTGGTGTCTATGAGCTCTCCTAGCACTTATGGAATAACCCACTCTTCCACAATCATCTCTTATTTCATGACACTTGCCTTCTTCCTCTTTATTTGAGTCATTATTGGCTTGAACTTGCAACTTATTTAAGATCTACAGAACTTGAGCATTTATCTAACTTTTATCTCTCATCAGCCTCTCATTGTCTACCTTGTAGCTCTGCACTTCTATTTCTAGGCTCTTCACAGTTTGTAGCAATGTTTCTTTCTCCCCTCGGCCCTTACGTCCATTGGATTCTATATTTTCATTTCCAATTATGGTATTCTAGACTTTCTCCTCTTTATCATGGTTGGAGGCTCCCTCTCCTTCTTCCATTTCTTCAATACACATTCTGAGTTGATATGTTTAAATCCCTTAATTATGGAAAATGTGAAAGTGACCATTTTGTCAGAATTAATCATAGGATAAACAAAATTTGTCAATAATGCTACATATCCTTTCAAATCATGAAGAATATATATAAATAACACTTCCATGTTATCACTCGGGTGATACAAAAATCAATTATGCACAAGAGCTTCCTTCAAACCACTTTCCCAAGTGACCACGACTCAAAACCGCGAGCCAAATCTTTCCTACCTCTTTTCTGTGTTAGAATAACTATATATGAGATTGTGTGGCTTAAAACAAATTGAGGGCTGAGATCGATGATAAACATGAGCTCTGAGACTACGGGCTTCGGGATTTCTAGACTGTCCACACTCTCAACTCTTCTGGAGTGCCAAGACTCCAGACTGCAGGATCTGTTTCCACATATTCTTTCCTAATCAACGACTAGGATTTTATTCACTGCTCTGGGATTCGTGGATTTTCCAAGAATCTCTCCATAGATCTCTTGAAGTGTTAAAATACTAGAGGTCATATGCTTCCTCCACATATCATCTCCCGATCAATGGTGGATATTAACTCTGTCCTTCAGGAGTTCTCAACTCAAATCAACATGCAAATCAAATTATCTGGAGTACCAAGTCTCTGGAACTTGGGATCTTTCACCATGTGTCTATTTTAATCAATGGTTGAGATGGAATTTGGCCTTTGGGAGTCCTCGACCCCAAATTATTATGCCTTGAATCCTCCATAGTTCCAAGTCTCTGGACTATGATATTTACTGCCACGTGTCCTCTCCCGATCAATGGTGAGGATTTACTTCATTATTTTGAGATTCAGGGGTTTCTCATTCATCACACTTCATCCTTCAGAATGTTGAAATAGCAAAATCCTGGAGTCTTCGTCAGTAACTAAGCACCAAGGGGTGCTATGTGGAAAAAAATAAGGCACAAACCTGTGGACCTATCCGATGGGTGACATGTGTCATATACTAACTAGCATGAACGGTCTTTGAAAAAAATGAGACACGGTGACATGTGCAAGATTCAAATGTTTCCATGTCACCCTAGGTGACGTCAATAGGCCATGCCACCCTAGTGTCTCATGACTTCAGGAGACTTATCCACACTACACCAAAAATACCCTGAACATTGAATTCCTGAATAGGATGATCTGTGGACATGTGTCCTTAAACATGAACTATCTATATTTACTCCAGGGTTCGTGAATTCAAAGGCTTTCATTGCTAAACACTGCCATATCCCTGGACTATTGAACACCAAATTTATGAACCCTTGCTAATCTTAGGACATGTGTCCCTAGATATGAAGGATCCATATTTACTCTGGAGTTCGGGACTTCATAGGTTTTATTTATCCAGAAACAAAAATTCACGTAAATTTTTCGATCCCCAACCATCGGTCATTGGATATCAAAGATTTTATTTAGTCAATATTCAACCCTTCACCAAACTCGCCAATCCCTAACCATCGGTCTCCAATGATTTTTGTTGGTGAACTTCCACACTTAGAATTTTTGACAAAATCCCCAGTGAATATGGGTTGTTGATCTCTTGACCAACATGATATTGACCGTTGATTTTCTCCGACTCCCTGTTGGGCCCGATATATGATCACTTTTATGATGGTTATTATACACTTTTGCCGCATGTACATATGTGTTTTTCATATTTTAAAGGAGCTTTTTGAAGAATTTTATGATAAAATGGTATGATCGACATAAGGTACATATAATTCATGTTTAATTATTGTATCGAGTATAATTCATCATGTTTTATGATTACCAAGATCTAATTCACATTTTTCTGGTGTTACAGGGCAAAAATGCACCACGTTTCTGCTTCTGTCACTTGATCCATCACTCCTTCCAATACTTGTTTCGGCACTTGATCTGACACTCTATCCAACACTGCGTATTGCACAAAAATGGAGGGAGACTTGGCGTTTATGGTATTGGTGGCCAGTGATGGGCGAATCGGGAACATGGGTTTTGTTCATGCTTTCCCCCTCCAACTACTAAGCTTCTGACAACTCAATTTCATTTGTTCAAGAGGGAGATTATTGGCTCACTCTGTTTTATCAGTTAGGGAATCATTTATTGTAATTTTCCAAATTTAGAAGTGGTTCGACCCTCCTATGGTCGACCACTTGGTATGTAAGCTTATAAATACCACTAGGAGGGTTATATGATTTTTAACCAAGTATAAGAACCAATGTACTAGAGACAAACTCATTTTTACTCTGTTTTGTTATTTTACATTGCCAGATTACATAAGAAATGCATTTTTGAGTTTTTATGGTGAATTCATCTTGTTGAGCTAATGGTGTGCTTTTAGGAAGTGACCAGGACTTGTTGGGGGGACAACCAGAAGTTTGGTAACTATCTTCGTGTTTGTTTATGCATTTCATAGTTTAGTTGTTCTCTTTATTTTCTGTACATGCATTTTTATTGTGTTAATTAGTTTGTTGTTATAATTTAATTGCTTTTGATTCTCTTTTGCAGGATAGAATGAAGGATTGTGTTAGCATGCATTGATCTTGTAGATTAGGAACGGAGTTTCAAGTCCCTAGACTAACCCCATGCACAATTAGATGTTATATTATGCTTTGATTTATGATTTTATAGTCAAGTTTAAAACAAAGTTTTAATTAGAATAGAACAAAGTTTTTATTTCGGTCCTCTTCGACAAGGATTTGATGGATGGATAGAGTTAATTTCAGTTTTTCATTATAGCTTTCTTATCTCATTTTTATATAGATCTTGTTTAATTAGTTGTTGATTAATGTAGTTGTCAGCTAACTTTTTAATGTCATGTTTTAAATTTCTGTTTTTAATCATTTTCTTATTGCAGTTTGAATTGTTAGAATAGACATAGCATAGTTTCATTTTACGTAATTTATTTCCTAGATTTAGATTGCAATTGTAGTTCTTATTTAACGATTGAGTTTAAGTATGAATTTTTCTTATGTAGAATAGAAGTATAATGATGATCTTATTATGTTGTTGATGGTTAATATATGAATATGCAGGGTATCTAACATTGTTTTGTCATGGCTAAATTCTCAATTGATTGTTTAATCCATACCTTTCACTTTGCCATTAAGATTAGTGTTGATCTTATACCACTGGAATTGTCCTTTGTTGTTGTTGAGCCTCTAAATTGACATCCCCACTACCCTGTCATACTCCTCATTTATACCTTTTTGGCCTACCTAAGCTTGGATAAATGACAAAGAACACTACCATTAGCCATTGATGAGGTCATAAGGTAAAGTATAATTGAATTCATGCATTTTGTGGTTTATTGAGCTAGGAGACTGAATGTTTCATGTACTAATGTTTTAAATTGCCACATGTAACCTTTGACCTCTAGATGAGTCAAATATTTATGTGTTAGCTCAGCCATCTGGTACTTATGCACCAGATTGTCACTGTCTAAATCTGGTACAAAGCGCACCTTCCATTCAGATCTGGTACCAAATTATTCACTATCACGATCCGGTACCAATGGCCATAGACTGTTCTAGTCTGGTACCAACCACTTGCATACTGTTCAGATCTGGTACCATTTATTGAATCTCACCTGTCACGATCCGATACCAATACAAAAAGCATAATATACCAAGTTTAGCTCCAGATCATGACCAAGATAATTGTTGGATGTTTGTTGAATCATCAAAACTATAGCAAGGATATGTTAATATAATTTGTTTTTGCTTCATCCTCATACACTTCGTGTCATGAGGATGAATCTTAAAATATGTAACCAAATATGTAAATTTGGCAATTGACTGATCTGCTAAAGATTTCACCTCCTTGTGTTTCACAACTAAGACTATTTAAATAGTCATGGCAATGATGGTGGAAGTAGTAGAGAATTAGCATAAAACAACATATGAAGTAGCATTACGTATTGTAGACCATATTTTGGGTTGAATTTTAATATAAGAATGTCATTTATCTCCATGTCTTGATCATTTATGAATGAATGTGAGTTGAGTTGTTAGCATAGTTTGATTATATGTTTTGAAGTTTGAGTAAGAGCAATCTGTGGATTGAAAGCAAGTTTACTATAGACTCTAGTCATTGACCTATTGAAGCGGCAAGGGCCCACAACCCAACAAAGGTCATCATCCTTATAGATTAGTGTTAGTAGTTGATTTCAATAGTATAGATGTTACACTAGCTGAAGCTTTGATCCTTTTAGATGATAGCAGTATAGTTCAGTTTAGAATTTCGATTATATGATTGTTTAGAGATCTTTACTTACTATGTTTTGCATATGCTCTCTTTGTTTTATGGATTTGATTTTGTTTCATGGATACGAATGTTGGCAGCAGTAGTCAAACATATTTGAAGGAGAAATAGTGAAGTTCACAACAACACATTGTGAACCACAACATACTCAGTATATTGAGTATTTAACTACCCATGCTATGTCTTGATGATTGATGTGTGATTTCCCTTTCAGAAGTGTGATTGCATAGTTAACTTTCTAGGTCAGATAGCAGAGTTGATCTGTCAAAAGAACTCTATATCATACTTTCATGTGCCATAATGGAGTAGATAGCCTCTCTGTGAAAGACCACCAAAGTGTGCTTCGGTTTGTTAGCTTTCTTTGTTTCGAGCATGCATAATTTAGAATAGTTCTATGCTCATGAAATTAGAATTACCTTTCTTACTGGTGTCTTGTAACTCTGTTGATTACGAATCCCAGATTGATAATTAATGAGTGCATTATACTAATCATTTAAGTAGCACGACAATTGTCAAGTGCCATCGAGATATTATCTGACACCAGAGACATTCACACAACCACCAACATTATATTTGAATTGTCATAGGTTAAAAGAGTTTTCCTATTTTCATAGGTTAAAAGATAGTTTTCCTGCTTTCATAGCTCAGAAGATATAGTTTCTTGCTTTCATAGCTTAGAAATTATTTTTATTGTTGTTGTAGGATAGATAGACTTTGCTTTGATATATTAGATAGTAGTTTGCTTATCATAGATTAAGAATTAGTTGGCATCTCTTCTTGATTTCGATTAAATAGATTTCCTTTCATGAATTAGAAATAGTTTTGAATTAAGAATTTAGTCCACTTGCCTCTTAGGCTAGATAGTTGTTCAATGAGAAGTTTTAATTTGATTGCTTGCAGTACTTAGTTGTTTTTGCTTACTTGTCTATTTTCTTTAGTAGGTTAGTTAGTTGTCTTTGCTTATTTGTTTATTACTTTAGTAGGTTAGATAGTTGTCTTTTCTTACTTGTTTACTTGCTTCAGTAGGTTAGTTAGGTGTCTTTTCTTGCTTGTTTATTTATTTGGTTTCACAGGGTAGTTTCTCATTGAATGTAGGTTGGCAAGTTAAAATAGTTTGATTTTGTTAGTTGCTCATTATTATGCTTAAATAGCTTGATTTTTCTTATTGTTATGAACTATTTTTCTTCAAGTAGGGTTTTTACTTGTTTTCTTAGAACTGTCCATCGATCCTTGGCCCAAAAGTACTTAGGTTACCTAGTTTCAATCTTCTTAGTAGGGTTTGCTCATTAGATAGCTTTGTTTGAGTAGATTAGCCTTAGATAGCTACCTTCCTTAGTTAGACTATACTCGTACCAACCCTTCTAACTTTGGCATATATTTTTCTACAACTCTAAGTTTACTTACCCTAGGTTGACAATTTAATTGAGGGTTTTTACTGTCTTTCTAGTGCATATAGAACACCCATCATTTTTGGCATCGTTTCCAGGGAGTTGTCTCAAGGTAGGAAGTAGTTAGGAAATAGATCATTCTTAGACCTTAGCATTATTTTGGTGGCAGGGGAACTTTAAGACGAGAGGTAAGAACCTGTGCATATGCTATAGCAAGTTCCCCCAAACCCAATGGTAGTTTTTCTTTTTGTTTTTATTTATCTTTCGACCTAGAAACCAAATGGTAGTTTTTTTTTTTTTTTTATTTCTTTAATGAATGGGCCTAGAGATCCACAAGGTAGATACATTAAATCTAAATCCGAATTTTCAACCAAGGTTCCTTCTGATCTCTTTAGGGGAAGGAACATTCCTCTTATAAAATCCGCATACTGATATCGAAAAATAGGAGCTTGCTCAACTCAAAGAGCTAAAATAGTCTCTGAAGAGACTAACACAGGGAGCACTATAGAACAAGAAATTGAAGCATCAATCATATTAGGATAGGAGGCAAGACCACTTGAGCCTTTCATAGAACTAAAAAATACAACATTTGCTTTTACACCACCACTGGGAGATTCTAATTTTGAAGATATCATAGACCCTGAACAACTAAATCTTTTGTTTGGTAGTTCAGCCAATGTGATTATCTCTCAAACCAACAAATAAAATTTGGCACCAATAATCTCAACCAGCTCGAGTAGAGTCCCAGATATCCAACCCATAGGAAGACCTTTCCATCAAAGTGAAACCTTGTTCTCTTCAAAGATAAAACCACTTAGGTACTCTCTTTTTGGAAACCAAGCCAATATGGGTGATTAGGAGGACCATAAAAATGTAAGACATGGGGAGGAAGAAGAAACTGGAAACCAAACAAAAGCTACCTTTGGATTTCCAATTTTAGACACCACTCCAAATGTCAACATGAAGAATATTCCTCTCTCAACACGGCCTACCTTTTATGGTAAAAATAGTGAATATATAGACACCTTCCTATTTGAATTTGGCATCTTGTTTAGGAGCTACAACTACGTACAAGATGCACATAAACTAAAACTCTTTCCTACCACCCTCAAGGACTCTGCACTAAGATAGTTCATGGGGTTGGGAGAATCCAATATTAGGTCTTGGGAAGCCATGAAAGACATCTTTCTCAAAAAATACCAAGACTAGTGCAAGACCAAGGAGTCTCATAATGACATCTTTAAAATACAATAGTTAGAAGATGAGACCCTCGAAGATTATATGGAAATATTTGGTTATATATCCCATAAGTCAAAATACCATGACATCCCAGAGGATGCAATTAGGGATCTTTTCCTTAAGGGAATTTCAGAAGAATATTTAGAGATGCTTAACCTGATGGCATCAGGTGATATTTCTCATAAACCATTTGCTGAAATATGTGAAATGTGTAAAAATTACTCAAGGAGTAGAGCCAAAACAAGAAATAATGTTCGGGACCCTTACAATAGAATCTTAAAACCAATTAGTTTAGGTGGTATCACGAGAGCAGAGATAGGAAACCTTTTAGAAAACTTCAAAACATATATCTTAAGCAAAATAGGTTCCCAGTGGGACCCTAAAAATAAAAAATAAACAGGAGGAGGAGAATGCAACAATGACCATATATTGCCCAAGGTGTAGGAGGAAGCATTCCTCAAGGGAATTCCCATTAGATAACATTCCAATTTCTGGCTTCTGTACAGAAGACCATGTGACTGAAAAATGTCCATCATTTCCCAATTTATTAGAAATCTATAGGAGTGGAGATCCTGGGGAGTCTTCTTATGCACCTAGTATGCCATGGAAGCCTAGGAACCAACCCACATACCCAGATCTACAATCTCAAGTTCCACCCTATTATCAACAACAACAACAGTGGAAATCACCAGGTTGGAAAAATGGGTCTACTCAACACCAACATCCTTTGATTCAAGGATGGAGGGGAGGACACATCCAAGGAAACCCTCAAGCTCCACCTATCCATATGTCCAACCATCATTCTCCTTAGTTCCCACTGAACACTCTACAGTGTTTTCCAGGTTTTGTTCCACCACATTTACCTCCTATTCCAAAACAACAACCACTATAATATCAAAATGAAAGCTCCCTAAGATTGACACTATTACTGGCACAGCCAGTGCCGAATCCCAATAATAACCCCCCTCAACCTCTTCACAATGTTGAGATGTGGGCCTTCCTGACGTATGTTATCACTCATGTTCCATTACAGGAAATTCAACTAAGATCGGGAAAATTTCTAGATAGACAGAGACCTTCAGTAGTCATCCAGGAAGAAGAAGAAGAAGAAGAAGAAGAATAAACCATCAAACAACCCATGGATGACACCAGGTGGGAATATGTTATTATCCTGAAGAATCAAGAACCCAAGCTTACCAAAAATAAACCTTCACAAATTATGAAGGTCCCTCCCTATCCAGATCGATTGGTAATCGATAAACCTACCACTCGACTAGAATTTGACATCTTGAATGAATTGAAAAATATTTGTGTTAAGATTCCCCTACTTAAAGCCATTAAATACATTCCAATCTATAGTAAGGTAGTCAAAGAATTGTGTATTAAGAAGCCAAGTAGGAAGCAAAAGGACCCTCCTATAGTACATTTGGTAGGAGGACTCTCTGAGTACATATCAGAGAAGCCAAAGCTAGAAAAATATGGGAATCCAGGAAGCCTTGTCATGACCATAACCATTAATGATTTCTCCATTGGAAACACTCTCATAGAGCTAGGGGAAGCCATCAATGTTATGACCGCTACTACCTTGGAACAATTATAGTTACAACCTCTTCTTCGACCTACCCCAACCATTTTGGAATTAGCAGATAAGACTAGGGTTATACCTGAAGGAATTTTAGATGATTTCATGGTTACTTTAGACTCATGTGATTACCTTGTATATTTTCTTTTCATTCATTCAAAGGATCATGCCAAAGACCATCGCGTCATTTTGGGAAGACCTTGGCTAGCCACAACCAATGCATTTATTAGCTGTAGAAAAGGATAAATGACCATCTCAAATGGTCTCTCTATCCATAAGTTCACCATTTACCCTCCATCTCAACCTATTATGGAGAATATATGGTGGATTGAATGTCCATACGAGAATGAGGACTATGAAGAACTCGTATTTCCAAGTGATCATGCAAGGGCACTTTAGGAGCACACAACATAAAATGTGCTAAACCAGTTCATTTCTACTATCACATGTGTGGATTTTCCACAGTATTTTCCCCAATTTGAGTACATGTTTGGGGAATAATTTCAAGAACAATTGGACCCATCCATTTTGTCTTCGACATCCTTTATTTACAAGATATATGAGTCTTCCATGTCTTACACTATTCCCTACGAGATTAGTCCAGGAAATTTTTTTCATATAAACTTCGGGCTAGATACAAACCAACAGAAATAGTTATTAGATGTCCTTAAAGAAAAATCAAGAGCATTTGCCTGGGAATACAATGACATCAAGGGTATACACCCTGACACAAGCATCCATCACATATATACCCAGGGGGAAGTAACACCTATTAGGCAACCCCAGAGAAGGATCAACCCAACACTCAAAGATATAGTCAAGGAGGAGATTCAAAAGTTGTTAAATGTTGGATTTATCTATCCCATCTCCGACAGTAAGTGGGTATCCCCGCTTGTAGTGGTTCCAAAGAAAGTGACTAGGAAATGGAGAATTTGTGTTGATTTTCGGGAACTCAACGAGGCCACTCTAAAAGATTATTTTCCTCTCCCTTTCATTGACCAGGTTCTATATACCTTGTCTGGAAAGAAGTATTTATCATTTCTATATGGGTACAATGGGTACAATCAGATTCTTATAGCACTCGAGGACTAGGATAAGACTACCTTTACTTGTCCTTGGGGTACCTATGTTACACCTCAATATTGCTCACTACGATAAGTGTCGTAAGTGTCGCATGATCTTCTCTCCTATCGTGACCCTCGACATGTGTCCTTTATCGAGTGATTATCTTCCATCCAACGAAGATCTCCTGGAGGCCATCACCACGTTTTATCCATTGACATGGTACCCTTCCAGAGCATTAACCTCTTGGAAGTCATGATCCAGACGAAAACATGAGCATAGTTTCTCTTCTCTTTAGCAAGCTTGTTAAAAAATGAAACAGAGGTCACGAGCATAGTTTCTCTTCTCTGTAGAAAGCTCGTTAAAAAATGAAATAGAGGCTTTGAGCATAGTTTTCTTCTCTGTACAAGCTCATTAAGAAATGAAACAACAATCTGGGGATCGAACCTGGAACCTTGAGCATAGTTCTTTTCCTGTGTGAAGCTCATTAAAAAATGAAACAATCACCTCTCCCTTCAAGTTGAGTCTTTCGCCGGATCTCATAGATGTCGAGTCGAGTCTTTCGTTAGGTCTCGTTTTTAAACCTTCATTTCATCCACCTGTATCCTTTTTCTCCATCTAGCATAGAAATTGGTGACAACCTCAAAGTCAGTGAATGAATTGAAGCTTGGGGGGCATGTCTCCAATCTTTGATGATCATTTTGGATTCAAGTCACTAGCTTTCAATATGGGGGCAGAGTATCGAGCTTAGTCTTTTTTCTTTCTCGTGCTCGTAAATACATGAGAATGCATTCGGGTAAATTTTTATCTCTTTTTCAAACCTGTATGGATATACGAAAAAGGAACCCCCTAGAATTGTCTTTAAGCTCTTTTCAGACTCTCTAAACATGAAAAGATTGTCGAGTGACCTTGCTTCCTTTCACACTCGTTAAAAGGTTCGAAAGGGTGTCTTTCAAGCAATAGTTTATCTCTTTTTCGGCCTCGTTAGAATACTATACGAAAAAGGAACTGAGAGAGTTCTCTTTTAAAGTGTTTTTCCAAACTCTATAATCCTAAAAAACCTTCAAGTTTTATGTCTTTGGACTCGCTAAAGCACACATCGATAGGCCCATATGGGATCAAACCCTTACTTCTTCCAGTTTGTTAAACAAAGGAAGAGGAACTTACCGAAGGTGAGTTATATCGAGCATGTGTTATCCTCTTCGATCTCATTAAATCAAAAAGAGGTACTTGTCTATCTAGATGGGGGGAAAATTGAAAGAAGCAAGCCAAGCAGTCTCTTGAGAACATTATCAAGCAATTCTTAGAGTCACCCTTGAACATGACACTTTGTCATATGCACGCATTATAACCCATTGAACCTCTGCACTGAGCCAATCCTTTGAGTTTCTTTCACTCCTTTAGGTCACCTGACATAAGTCATTGCATCCACTACATCCACTGCATCATCAAATTTTGGTCCATGACATATTCTGTTGTTGTGCCTCAGTGTTCAAGGGAAGTATCTGCCTCTAGATTCAGCCATCCCAAATATCTTGCCTCAAAACTTGTGTCAGTCTATGTCCTTTTGATCCACCAATTACGTCTCTATATCCATTTCGTGTTGTTGATGGGGGATACATCAAGGCCCTCCTTCGACAAGCTTATTCACGTCGACCTCAACACATTATCCGGGAATTAGGCTTAGAAACCAGTTAGTACTTTGGGACCTGCATGCCTCAATGGTAGGCCTCCTTACATTCGATAGTAGGTTTACATCATTGACCTC